>SJYC01133743.1:0-10946 GCA_006408675.1 Madoqua kirkii | reverse complement strand
CGTTGCCTCGGCCCCGGTGGCCTCTGGGAAATGGGCTCTACAGTTTCTTGAATCCGTTCTTATAGTCAGATGCTGTATCCGTCAAAGCCCTAGGAACCGAGGTAAATATCGCCCGTGTTCGCAGTAGCTTGATTTGTTAAATAATGTGTTGAAAACAGTTGGATGTAAAAGAATATTCCCGTTTGGCCAAGTGGTGCTTCCATTTCCCCACCTACTGGTCCACACCTGCAGCTTGTCACACAGCCGCTTGGTTCTGTACATTAGGGTAAACAGCTCGCAATCAAATCCCGGCTCCTCCACTCTGTAATTTTGTGAACTAAATGACTTAACCCCTGTAACTCTCAATATCTTGTTTTTGTCAGGATTAAATGAGATATCCTAGAGACAGTGCGTTGCCTGTAGTAGATGCTCAATAAACAGCAGAGAGTATTCTTCTCTCCACTCATAGCCACGAGTCTAGATCCTGTCTGTCAAAGCCTACATCCATGCCTACCTAATCTGTGTATTCCATCCGTAATTATCTTATGCTATAGTTTGCTTTGTAATTCTAATCAGTTGTCTAAGCCTTCGGTAATCCATATTCATGAGATAGTAAGCTTATTTAGGGCAGCGATGCTGTTCTAGGTCAATCTCCCCAAAGTCATAGGTGGAAGGAGATTTACAATGAAACTAATGAGGCTTAAGCACATGTCTCATCCAAAGCCTTCTGTTAACCATTTAGTGGGTTTTTTGGGTTTGGGGTTTTTGTTTGTTTTTGTTTTATTTTTGCCAAGGTAAGATATTTTTGCATGATTTTCTTTAAGCAGACCCCCAAAATTGTGTGAACTTCAGACCTCACAGAACCTGGAATCTCTATCCACTGGACAGTGCAGTATTTTGCCTGTTGAGGTGCATTTGCCCCTCCAGATACCCTCCAATGCTCCAGATGCTCCTCCAGCCTGCCTTCCGCCTCCTGAGCTGTCCAAGCCACTACCAGGTTCCTGGGCTCCAGGCTCCTGGAGGATTTGGCCGGTAGGGAACCCTACAGAGGAGTGGAAGGAAAAGAGATGTTGCTGAAAGTAAGTATTCCCCTCAGTCCTGGTTGGCAAGGTCCCCTGCAATCGGCTGGGCCGTCGGCTGAAGGCCACTGCTGCCTGGCCCTCCTCTCCACCTTGCAGTGATGGCCCCCTCCCTCTGTGCCTCAGACCTGCAGCTGATGACCCCAGGACCAGTGCTGCGCCAAGGTTACTGCTCCATCCCCATGGTTCCTGCCCTCACGCTTTGCCAGGAGCCTCATTGCAAATAAACCCTCTGCAGATAAACTCTGTTTTAAATGTGTCGTCTGCTTCTTGTGGAGACTCTGATGGAAACACACGCACAAGGTGAGCACTCAGTGAATACTTGTCAGCAAAAAGGTCTCAAGATTCACACATCTCACAGGCGTGGAAGACTCTCCCCAGCAAGAGCCTGTAGCCAAAATCCATTGAGAGAAAGATAGTCTACATATGAACACACACACATGCACACACATGCATACACATGTGCAGACACACATGCACACTTATGTGCACACACATAGACACATACACATGTATATACACACAGACACACATGTATACACATGTATACACACACATACACATATTCACACACATATACACACACACACACACAAAGGAGTCTTGGAACAGAACTTATTTGTCCCACCATCACCATGTTCCCTTAACCTCACCATACATGTGCAAAGGGTCCCTCCCTTCACACCGGGTTGAAAACTGGCTGTCCTTGAAACACACTTAAATCAACAGGGCCTGGAATATTCCAAGATGAGAATGGGATGTATTTATTCTGCAGCTCATGGCTCCTTCACCCTCACTCAGATGACTTGCTGTTAAACAGTGCTTAGATGCAACCATGCACCAAGGCAACTGACAACATCTTCGACACCATCCACAGGTTCCAAGATGTCCTACCGGTGCATGGCAGGACATCAGCCCACACTGCTATCAGAGACTGTGTGTCTGATTGTGTGTGACTATGTGTGTACTGTAGGTACAGTTACAGCCCTGGGACACAGGAGCCCTCAAAGATGTTTATGCATTGATACCTTGGTATCGAGATCAAGGTTCTGCAGAAGATGACCCACGACGACTTGACAGATCTGGGCTTTAGAATTTAAGAATTGAACTTGAGAGGAAAAGTTCTTGAATATAATCCTGCCATATATTCAAAAATATCTATACCATCCAAACAAATGTTCATTGTTGTTCAGTCACTATCTGACTCTTTGTGACTCCATGGACTGTTCATGTCCATTGAGTCAGTGATGCCATCCAACCATGTTATCCTCTGTCATGATAAAATCGTCCCCTTCTCCTCCTGCCCTCAGTCTTTTCCACCATCAGAATTTTTTCCAGTGAGTCGGCTCTTCACATCAAGTGTGACCAGGAGTTGGACTAACCTCTGGGAACTCTGGGGTTTCCAATTTAATGATTGTTTATGGAGGTCTTACTATGTATTAGGCACCGCGCTTTTTCACATGCACTATCTCCGTTCTTGAAGAGGGGGAAAAATGAAAAACTTTACATGATTCCAGGCTGCCTGAATCTACTTACAGCTTCCAAATTTTTTTTTCTTTTACTGCCCTTTTATGCATAAACTCAGTACGTGAGGATACTTCTTAGAGGGAAATAATTTCAGTGCTGTGATAGAGACTTATGGAAGATGCTGGCTTTTAGTTGGGTAAAGAGATTCTTGGACAATGGATCATGGTAGATAAAGCAAGGTGAGTCATGAGTGAGTTCAGCCTGATAAATTAATTGTTTTCCTCCTGCCTGGCAAAAACAGACCAACTGAAAATCTATGCATGGCATCTGTGTTGATTTGCCGCATAGTCAGGCTCTGGAGTGCCCTCCTTTATTTCCAGGCACTCTCCAACCTTGGTAACATGAGTATAAAGACACAGACAGGAAACAGTAATACAGGGAACTTTGGGAAAGGGAGAGGAGATTGGCAGTAGCTAGATCATAACAGAAGCTCAGTCTGTGAAGTTCAAACAAGCATGAATGTCATTAGCAAGCAACACTGCCCTGGCAGGCTTTAGCAGAGCTGGACCTAACAATGAGTCAGTTTATGAGTCTTTTCCCTTGTTGTTTCCATCTGTAGAGTGGGCACAAGCATCCTGGACCAACCAGTTCCATGCCTCCCAAGGCCAATGAGAGGTAGATGAGGTTGTGTCTGAGAAGGGCTTTGATCTTCATGAAACAAAGCTGCTAGGGTGTCCTTGCTCAGTGTAGGCATCCTAACAACAACCCAAGAAATTATTACTTCTGGGGGGAGGGTAAAGGAAGAGGAATGAGGAACAGAATATGTTCCGAAGTCTTCTGAGTGCCCTGGCCCGGGTTCCTACTCCTCCATCCCCTTTTGATCTCGTCCCAGGGGTCCAGAGATCCTATTTCCATTTCAGCAAGGACTTTTGAGGATAAAGTTGGCACTTTTACCACGTGCCAACCTCTTGATACAGTGGTTGATACAATCTACAGTATCCTTACAGATTTATAATCCAGACATGATTATAGATATGATTGCAAATTCTAGTAACTGTGATTTTTATGAGCATTTATTATATGCTGGGAAAACTATCTCATGTAACTCTGAGAGGTAGGTAATATAATCCCCAGTGTCCAGATGAGGATAGAAAATCCCAGAGAAATGAAATGTTTTGCTCAAGGTTGTAGTGCTAGTGGTGGCCAAGAGGGCTGGCTAACTCTAATCCATCTTGGTACCCAATCATACCTGCTGACTCTTAGAAAATGTAAGGAGATAATATGGTGGCACTTAGGCTCCGTGCACTGAGAATGCAGGAAGAGTACACTGTTCTGCCAGACCTCATAGTCAAGGTAACGCTGCCCTAGTTACTCAGCTGAACTAATCTAGCAACTCTCACAATAGAAGAGATAGGTTCTTTCAGATTTAATGGTACAATAATCAATGATTACAGGCGTCCCTAGTGGCTCAGTAGTAAAGAACCTGTCTGCCAATGCAGGAGCCATGGTTCAATCCGTGAGTCAGGAAGATCCCCTGGAGAAAGGAAATGGCAACCCACTCCAGTATTCTTGCCTGGAGAATCCCATGGACAGAGGAGCCTGGAGGGTTATAGTCCATGGAGTTGCAAAGAGTCAGACACGACTGAGAGACTAACACACTGAGGTCAGAAGTGGATGAAAGAGGCTTTAAAGTCCTAGGAAAATGTTTCCTTCACCTTTCCTTCATCCTGATAATGATGACATTGATGATGATAATGATGATGGCAGCATCCGTTTATTAAATTTTAAGCACTTTCCAGGAATTGTGTAATAATTTACAAACATTTCAAGAAACCTTCACAATAACCCTTGGAGTTTGATGTTATCCCTCCCTCGACTACAGAGATAAAGAAATAAAAGCTCAGAGAAGGCAAGTAACTGACTCAAGGTCACACAGCTAGTGAGTGATACATTTGGACTTTAAGCCAAGGTTTAGACTGATCCAGAAGACCAAACATTTAGTTGCTCTGCATGCTGTGCACCAACCATTCATCATTTCATGTGTTCGTATCTCCTGAGCAGGTTTTAAAGATGCCATAGTTATCTGTCTTCCCCAAGATTTGAGAAATTAATGGTACAGAAAAATTTAATGTGCGAGCCTCTGAGAGTGATTGAAATGTTTCACACTCAGCTGGTGAAACTCCCTGAGCTGGGGGTGATGTGAGTGGCCAGCGGATGGGTTGCTTTCTGTCTACTTGTCGAGAGGAGTGGCAGATATGGTACTGAGACTGACACACATTTCTACTGCTTTCTACTGTCATTTCCTGCTGCAGAGGCTGCAAATCTAAAAGCTGTGTTTCCCAGGTATCCTAGGGCTTAGGATTTTGGATGTAAATTAGGTTCCTCCCATGAGATTCCTCAAGGAAGATTTGGAGGCACAGGGAAGTGTCAATGCAGTCATGGAGTCTTGGGATTTTTCTGCAGCGATGTTCCATTGCCATGTGTGTGATGCTAGGTGTGTCAGAAGGCAGCTGTGTTGCTGGCAGTAGGAGCTTCCTGGTTGACGGGTGCTGGGTACAATTGTGAGTGCATCCTAAAGAATTTAACCTTGCCCCAAAACAGTTCTGGCCTTTGTCCTCAGCAAGGTGATCTCCAAGACCTTGGAATGTCAGTTAGGATTGTCTATGTTTGCTCGGGAGCCTTGGGTCACCAGATTGTCCCACAGTATGACTTGGTGTGGTGGCTGGCCATACTAGAAGGGTCAATAATGTAATCTACATGGATTCTTCAGGTCATATGGTATCGGTCAGCCTCTGGAGGGACTGGAGACTGAGCTCAGCACATGGACAATGAATCGCACATTTGTGATGGAGCCCCAGTAAAAGCCCTGGGCACTGAGACTAAGGTGACTGGTTGGTAATACTCCATGTGCAAGGTCACACATTGATGCTGAGGAGGTAAAACTGTCCTAACTCCACAGGAAGAGGAGCTCCACATTCAGAAATCTCTTGGGCTCTGGTTTCGCCCTTGTAATTTTAATCTGCATCCTTTGCCCACAATAAAATGTATCCATGAGTACAGCAGCTTCTGGTGAGTTCCATGAGTTCTTCTAGAAAATTATCAAAACTAAGGGTGGTTTGGACTATAGGACATTTCACCCCAAAAGAGTGAATTTCACCCTTTTCTCAAGTGCATATGGAACATTCTCCAGGATAGATCACATCCTAGGTCATAAACCTAGCCTTGGTAAATTTTTAAAAATTGAAATCATTTCAAGCATCTTTTCTGATCACATATTAAGAAGATCATACATCATGACCAAGTGAGCTTTATCCCAGGGATGCAAGGATTCCTAAATATTCACAAATCAATCAACGTGATACAACCACGTTAACAAATTGAAAGATAAAAACCATATGATTATCTCAACAGATACAGAGAAAGCCTTTGACAACATTCAACATCCATTTATGATAATAACTCTCCAGAAAGCAGGCATAGATGGAACATACCTCAACATAATAAAAGCCATATATGATAAACTGCAGCAAACATTATCCTCAGTGGCAAAAAATTGAAAGCATTTCCCCTAAAGTCAGGAACAAGACAAGGGTGCCCACTCTCACCACTACTATTCAACATAGTTTTTAAAGTTTTAGCCATAGCAATCAGAGAAGAAAAAGAAATAAAAGGAATCCAGATTGGAAAAGAAGTGAAACTCTCACTCTTTGCAGATGACATGATCCTCTACATAGAAAACCCTAAAGACACCACCAGAAAATTACTAGAGCTAATCAATGAATATAGTAAAATTGCAAGATACAAAATTAATACACAGAAATCCCTTGCATTCCTATACAATAACAATGAGAAAATAGAAAGAGAAATTAAATTTGCAGATGACATGATCCTCTACATAGAAAACCCTAAAGACACCACCAGAAAATTACTAGAGCTAATCAATGAATATAGTAAAATTGCAAGATACAAAATTAATACACAGAAATCCCTTGCATTCCTATACAATAACAATGAGAAAATAGAAAGAGAAATTAAGGAAACAATTGCATTCACCATTGACTTTCTTCATCTACCTAAAGAAACAAAAGACATATGTAGAAAACTATAAAATACTGATGAAAGAAATCAAGATGACAGAAATAGATGGAGAAACATACCATGTTCATGGATTGGAAGAATCAATATAGTGAAAATGAGTATACTACCCAAAGCACTCTACAGAGTCAATGTAATCCCTATCAAGCTACCAACAGTATTTTTCACAGAACTAGAATGAATAATTTCACAGTTTGTATGGAAATACAAAAAACTTTGAATAACAAAAGTAATCTTGAGAAAGAAGAGTGGAACTGGAGGAATCAACCTGCCTGACTTCAGACTATACTACAAAGCTACAGTCATTAAGACAGTATGGTACTGGCACAAAGACAGAAGTGTAGATCAATGGAACAAAATAGAAATCCCAGAGATAAATCCACACACCTATGGACATGTTATCTTTGACAAAGGAAGCAAAAATATACAATAAAGAAAAGAGCAATCTATTTAACAAGTGGTGTTGGGAAAAGTAGTCAACCACTTGTAAAAGGATGAAACTAGAACACTGTCTAACACTGTACACAAAAATAAATTCAAAACGGCTTAAAGATCCGAATGTAAGACCAGAAACTATAAAACTCCTAGAGGAAAACATAAGCAAACCTCTCTCTGACATAAATCACAGCATGATCCTCCATGACCTACCTCCCAGAGTAATGGAAACAAAAGCAAAAATTAAAAAATGGGACCTAAGTAAAATTAAAAGCTTTTACACAACAAAGAAAACTATAAGTAAGATGAAAAGGCTTCAGAATGGGAGAAAATAATAGCAAATGAAGCAACTGACAAAGAGTTAATCTGAAAAATATATAAGCAGCTTATGCAGCTCAATATCAGAAAAATAAATGACCCAATCAAAAAATGGACCAAAGAACTGAACAGACATTTCTCCAAAGAAGGCATACAGATGGCTAACAAACACATGAAAAGATGCTCAACATCACTCATTATCAGAGAAATGCAAATCAAACCCACAATGAGGTACCATCTCACGGCAGTCAGGATGGCTGCTATCCAAAAGTCTACAAGCAATAAATGCTGGAGACAGTGTGGAGAAAAGGGAACCCTCTTACATTGTTGGTGGGAATGCAAACTAGTACAGCCATTATGGAGAACAGTGTGGTGAGTCCTCAAAAAAAAAAGGAAATAGAACTGCCATATGACCCAGCAATCCTACTTCTGGGCATACACATCAAGGAAACCAGAATTGAAAGAGACACATGTATACCAGTGTTCATCGCAGCACTGTTTATAATAGCCAGGACATGGAAGCAACCTAGATGTCCATCAGCAGACAAACGGGTAAGATAGCTGTGGTACCTATACACAATGGAATATTACTCAGCTATTAAAAAACACACACACGCATTTGAAACAGTCCTAATAAGATGGATGAAACTGGAGCATTTTATACAGAGTGAAGTAAGTCAGAAAGAAAGACACCAACACAGTATATTAATGCATATATATGGAATTTAGAAAGATGGTAATGATGACCCTGTTCACAAGGCAGCAAAAAAGACACAGATATAAAGAACAGACTTTTGGACTCTGTGGGAGAGGGTGAGGGTGGGATGATTTGAAAGAACAGCACTGAAACATGTATATTACCACATGTGAAATAGATTACCAGTCCAAGTTCAACGCATGAAACAGGGCCCTCAAAGCCGGTGCACTGGGACAACCCAGAGGGATGGGAGGGGGTTTTGGGATGGGGGACACATGTACACCGTGGCTGATTCAGGTCAATGTATGGCAAAACCCACCACAATATTGTAATTAGCCTCCAATTAAAATAAATAAATTGATTTAAAGAAAACCCTCCCCCAAACTTGCAATTGCTGTTGGAATTGAGAATGGTGGGCTGTGTTCTGTGCAAGAGACTAGAACTCCGGCAGAGTTCCTGAACTCTCTAGTGCCTATGGTGGCCTCCTCGTGCCTCCTCTTTTTGATTGTAGCAGAGCTGGTGCTTCCCAGGTAAAGCAGTCCCATCGTGCTCTCACTAGTGTCCTCTAGTCTAGCCCTTCAGCAATGTTATAAGTACCTAACTCCCTATATTAAAACCCTTTGTGCTTAAAATACCTGGAATGGTCACTGCACCCTGCATTAAATTTCAGCTACTGTGGGAGAGGAACTGACCCTCATAAATGACATCTTGTGTCAATTCTAACAAGCAAGTTTTTCACATTTTAAAATGTGAAAAGTCTCTAAAATCAGAGTATGTCCTGTAACTGATGGATGCCGTTGTAACTGGTGTTGGTTTTATTTTTTTCCTTATTAGTAGCACATGAAATAATGGGTTATTTTACAACGGATGGAGCCTTGTGTGTGTTAGTCACTTGGTCACATCTGACTCTTTGCAACCCTGTGGACTGCAGTTTGCAAGGCTCCCCTGCCCATGGAATTCTCCAGGCAAGGATACTGGAGTGGGTTGCCATTCCCTTCTCCAGAGGATCTTCCCAACCCTGGGATTGAACCCTGGTCTTCCACATTGTGGGAAGATTCTTTACCATTTGAGCCACCAGGGAGCCTTAGAATTTATTAAATTCTAGGATACTTGGTGTTTGCTTCCTCAGAATTTGTTGCAGACCATCTCTCCTCTTTGTTCCACTCCCCACGTTGCACACTGGATCTGACACTCTCGAACTCTCAGTGATGTGACGCTTTCCTCCTTTCTCCCACCCCATGCTTTTTGAAAGTGAAGTCAAACATCCTTAAAGAAAGGAAAAAGTGGTGTGGTAATGTGATAGGAGTGTAGGTTTTATGACGGAAACAGATTCTGGAACTTCTTCCTACATTTAATTGTTGCATGACCTTGGATAAATTATTGACCTCACTGAGCTTGCTCCCTCATCTGTAAATGCTAGCCATTGTTGGGATTCAATGATATAGCCTGTGTAACATTCCTGGCTCCTGGTAGGCACTCAGTAAAGTTTTTGCCTCCTCCTGCTCATCCTTCTCTTATTTTCTTCCTTCAGAACATCAGGAGGTGCACTTCACTCCATCTCCAAGAGCCAAGCTACAAGCAGCTGCCATCAGGGACTGGCAGAGGTTTGCCGTGGACCCAGGTCACATACGTGTTCACATCCAGCTGCCAAGCTGCAAACTAGAAAAGTTAGAGGAGCTTTTCCAAAAACAAAAGCAAACTGTTGCTTTTATCTTTGCAACCATCCAGCTCTTGTTATGTTTTGATTTCAAGACTGCTCCAAGATTCTGAGACAAAAGGCACTGTGTAAAAGCATTATTATGAGACTCAAAGGGGCTCTGAGCAAAACAAAATCTTTCATGACAAAAGAATTGGAGAGATCTGATGCTAAATATAGTCACTGTGTGGAAAGTGTTTTTCTTTTTTTCCACACATCATCACCATCACCACCTCCCTGGCTTTAACTAAACCCATAGCCTATCAATTAGTCTACAGGCAAATATTTTTAAATAATAGCAACCAACATATCTCAGCATCGGACCTTGTTTCTATCATAATAGAAGCAAGGTCCGATGCTGTAAAGAGCCATATTGCATAGAAACCTGGAATGTTAGGTCCCCGAATCAAGGCAAATTGGAAGTGGTCAAACACGAGATGGCAAGAGTGAATGTCAACATTCTAGGAATCAGCCAACTAAAATGGACTGGAACGGGTGAATTTAACTCAGATGACCATTATATCTACTACTGCAGGCAGGAATCCCTCAGAAGAAGTGGAGTAGCCATCATGGTCAACAAAAGAGTCCGAAATGCAGTACTTGGATGCAATCTCAAAAACAACAGAATGATCTCTGTTTGCTTCTAAGGCAAACCATTCAATATCACAGTAATCTAAGCCTATGCCCCAACCACTAACGCTGAAGAAGCTGAAGTTGAATGGTTCTACGAAGACCTTCAAGACCTTTTAGAACTAACGCCCAAAAAAGATGTCTTTTTCATTATAGGAGACTGAAATGCAAAAGTAGGAAGTCAAGAAACACCTGGGGTAACAGGCAAATTTGGCCTGGGAATGCAGAATGAAGAAGGGCAAATGCTAATAGAATTTTGCCAAGAGAACACACTGGTCTTAGCAAACACACCCTCTTCCAACAACACAAGAGAAGACTCTACACATGGACATCACCAGATGGTCAACACCGAAATCAGATTGATTATATTCTTTGCAGCCAAAGACGAAGAAGTGCTGTACAGTCAGCAGAAACAAGACCAGGAGCTGACTGTGGCTCAGACCATGAACTCCTTATTACCAAATTCAGACTCAAATTGAAGAAAGTAGGGAAAACCGCTAGACCATTCAGGTATGACCTAAATCAAATCCCTTATGATTATACAGTGGAA
>SJYC01133742.1:0-10557 GCA_006408675.1 Madoqua kirkii | reverse complement strand
AATAACCCTCAGTTATGCAGATGACACCACCCTTATGGCAGAAAGTGAAGAGGAACTAAAAAGCCTCTTGATGAAAGTGAAAGAGGAGAGTGGAAAAGTCGGCTTAAAGCTCAACATTCAGAAAACAAAGATCATGGCATCTGGTCCCATCACTTCATGGGAAATAGATGGGGAACCAGTGGAAACAGTATCAGATGTTATTTTGGGGGGCTCCAAAATCACTGCAGATGGTGACTATAGCCATGAAATTAAAAGACGCTTACTCCTTGGAAGGAAAGTTATGACCAACCTAGCTAGATAGCATATTCAAAAGTAGAAACGTTACTTTGCCAACAAAGATCTGTCTAGTCAAGGCTATGGTTTTTCCTGTGGTCATGTATGGATGTGAGAGATGGACTGTGAAGAAAGCTGAGCGCCGAAGAATTAATGCTTTTGAACTGTGGTGTTGGAGAAGACTCTTGAGAGTCCCTTGGACTGCAAGGAGATCCAACCAGTCCATTCTGAAGATCAGCCTTGGGATTTCTTTGGAAGGAATGATGCTAAAGCTGAAACTCCAGTACTTTGGCCACCTGATGCGAAGAGTTGACTCCTTGGAAAAGACTCTGATGCTATGAGGAATTGGAGGCAGGAGAAGGGGACAACAGAGGATGAGATGGCTGGATGGCATCACCAACTCGATGGACATGACTTTGAGTAAACTCTGGGAGTTGGTGATGGACAGGGAGGCCTGGCGTGCTGTGATTCATGGAGTCACAAAGAGTCGGACACGACTGAGTGACTGAACTGAACATATCTCAGCAGATATGCACATACCATGCACCAGACATGGTCCCAAGCACTTCACATCTAGTGTCTCCTTTGGGTTTCCCAGTAGCTCTATGAAGTAGGTACCATAATTAGCCCATTTTACAGATGCGGAAATTAAGTGTTAGAGAACTTAGGCAGGCAATTTGCCCAAAGTCACACAACCAATAAGTGGTTGAGGCAGAATTTGAACTCAACTCTGAGATGTCAATGATTATGCTCTTCCTACCTGGGCTGTGGTAGGTGTTCAATAAACCTTTGTTAAACAATAAATGAATAAACTTTGATTTACATTAGCAGACTCCTTGAAGGGCTCTGCACTGTGTCCTGAATCCTCTTAAAGTTGTTTGACAGATTTTTAAAACCCACAGATACAAGGCTTTTGTATCTGTGCTGTGAGACCACTGATGTCAAAAGGAACATAGAACACACAGGGTTCCAGACCTTCAGAAATCTGATCACTGACCTAAGTGTCAAGATCAGGTGGAGATTAACAGAATTCCTAGAAGATAGCAAAATGGGACTGAAATGAAAAGGCATTGCACATCTGTTATGGGAGGCATTGAGAGGTGGCTGACTTACGTAATCCTTATTATCAATCCTGAAAGGCAAGCGTGATTATAATTTCCCATTATGTGAGAATAGGATCTTTAACCATGACTGTGGCTCATTAGTGACAGTGGGCTGTTGTACTTGGGATTCTTTGACTCCAAAGCCATGGTAAGTCCACACTGCCTACTGAAACTAGGTCAGTGGACTTTTCCCCACTCTTTTTCTGCATATATTTCTCTGGATAATACCTTGAGAGAGAGTGAATAATCAGGGTGTTGATAAATCATATGCACGTCAAGCAAACAAGTCAATTGTTGTTTTGCCTCTAACAGGTGTGCCTTGATTGCAGACCATTAGTGACCATTATAAAAGAAACCCGGGTTGCAATTTCCCAGGTTTGTATTTCTCACCAGGGAGCTGAGCTCAGACAATATTTTCAGAAGCTAACACCTGCAGCAGAGGCAGAACTCACGACCTAACAGAGGTAACACTTATCTTTGGAAATTAAAACTAAGCCACAGGATAATCTGTGAACTAGATCGTTGTTTCCTCCTCCTGGCATTGGTCTTACAGGATAGAGATAAAGCCTCGGGTGTTTTAAAAATCTGTGAAGCAACTTTAAGAGGATTCAGGACACAGTGCAGAGCCCTTCAAGGAATCTGCTTGTGTAAATCGAAGTTTGTTAATTTACTGTGTAAGGTTTATTGAACACCTACTACAGCCGGGGTGCTGTGCTAGGTTCTCAGGATAGGAGAACAAGACAAGACCACTGGCCCACGGTTGGCCCATTATTTCTCCTTAAAGCATGCTCTCCTCCTGAACGTGCTCCTCCTCCTTATTATAAAGCAACAAAAAATTAATTTAAAAGGAAAGAAATGATAATGGTTCTTACAACACTGGAGTCTGCCCTAGTTTCACTTTCTGTTTCTGAAAACTTTGCAATGCTGCCTGCTTGCACTTCTTCTTCAGCTCCAACTTCTTCATCTTTAAGGCCCATTGCTCTATCTTTATGTTCATATCTATGCAGATTTCAGAGGGTAGAAAGAAACCCTTGGGAATCATCATGACATAGTCAGCTTGTTAGAAATGGAAACGGACAATAGAATGTTACACAGCCATAAAAAAGGAACGGAATTGGGTCATCTGTAGAGACTTAGATGACCTCGAGTCTGTCATGCAGACGCTAAGTCAGAAAGAGAAAAGTAAACATTGTATATTAATGCATATGTGTGTAATCTATAAAAATTATATAGATGACCTCATTTGCCAAACAGAAACAAAGACACAAACATAGAGAACAGTACGAACACCAAGCGGGGAAAGAAGGGAGAGCGGAGTGAACGAGGAGACTGGGATTGACATATATACACTATTTATATTTTGTATAAAATAGGTAACTAATGAAGACCTCTTGTATACTAAGAGAACCCACTCAGTGCTCTCTGAATGGGAAGGAAATCCAGGAAAGAGGGGATATACATATACACATGGCTGATTCACTTTACTGTACAGTAGAAACTAACACAGCATTATAAAGCAATAAAAATTAATTTCAAAGAAAAGACATGAAAAGGGCTTATCCATGAGGATGGATTAACTAACCCAAGGAGGGAATATAGATCAAAAGTAATAATAATAAAATAAAATAAGTCAAAGGACCTCCCTGGTGGCACAGTGGATAAGAATCCTCCTTCCAATGCAGGTGACGTGGGTTCGACCCCTTATCCAGGAAGATTCCACATGCCACAACCACTGAGCCAGTGCACGTGAAGCTCACGTTCTGCAACAAGAAAAGCCACTGCAAGGAGGAGCACGCGTGCCTCAGTGGCGTAGCCCCCGTCACTGCAGCGAGAGAAAGCCCACAGGCAGCAACACAGACCCAGCACAGCCAAAAAGAAACACAGAGAGCTCCAGCGGCAATGACGGACTCACTCATGTCAAGCTCATCTCCCACAGGACGGTAGCCAACAGCAGGCAGACTGAAGGGGATCTGACCCTTGAAAGACGGGAGCCAGTGTGTGGGAGACCCATGTTTATCACATCTTTCCATTGAGAACAGTCCACAGTCTACAAGCCACAAGGTGGCTAGAACTCAAGAAGGACACCACAGTCCTTTGAGACTGAAGAGTCAGCTGCATGAGAAAACCTCCAAGGCTGAGCAAAAGGGAAGCAACAGTTGGAAAGGTGAAAGAGCAGGCAGAGCCAGCTGCTGCCCCTTGCAAAGGAGACCGAGTCCTACCCAAGTCAGAAGAGCTTGGTTATTTCAGGTTAATTTCTGGTTCATTTCAGGCTACCCATTGAAAAGCAAAAAGAACCAGGCCTGAAGGGCTTCCGAGGTGGTGCTGGTGGTAAAGAATCCACCTGCCAATGCAGGAGATGCAAGAGACTTGTGTTTGATTCTTGAGTCAGGAGGACAGCCTGCAAGAGGGCATGGCAATCCACTCCAGTATTCTGGCCTGGAGAATCCCCTTGGATGGAGGAGCCTGGAGGGCTACAGTTCATGGGGTCACAAAGAGTCAGACATGACTGAGGGACTGAAGCGAACTGAAGGATTACGAAACTAAGAAAGGGAGGCCAACAATGTCGGTAGTTTATTTTAAGCACACAGCTAATGCGAGGAAGGACTGGGAGTCAAATCCAAGGAGCCTGCCTCCAGAGCCCTCGCCCTCAACCACTGCATTCAACTTTCCTCTCTCAGCACCTGTATTCTCCCTTTAAAGCTCTACCTTCAAAGTCAACACCCAGTGTCTTCGCACAGTCATTTGCTTGTCTCCTGCATGAGAAGAAAGTTTCCCTAAGAGCAGAGGGCTTGCACAGTGCTGGGCACCCAGGCCCATAAACATCTGTTGAATGAACAAATGGATAGTGTGAGGTGGCTGACTCACCAAAGCCTATGCATGTCTAATGTATTGATACGTTTCCTATTGGTAAACACGTATCATTAAAAATGCAGTCCCGCCATATAATTTCACTCCCTCTTATGATCCTGGAGGGAATTAAATCACCAATAATCACTCTGGTTGTAGCTGGGTTTATTTGCACGTATCTGTTACTATGTTTAAGCCCCATCAGGAATTTATAAGCGTAATATGAATGACTCAGTATTTTGATTAATCAGCTCAGTAGGGGAAATTTCCATGGGTAATCAGACTGAACGTAAAGATAGGGCACATGCTGAGAATGAATGGAGGGGAGGGGCGAGAGAGAGAGATGAAACTGCTTTGTAGTCAGAAAGGCAGTTTGAGTCAAAGCCACAGAAGGTGCAAAGTTTCTGTTTTTATCATTTCTCTCTTTGTTTGGCTGCACTGGGTCTTAGCTGCAGCACGTGAACTCTTGGTTGTGGCCTGTGGGATCTAGTTCCCTGACCAGGGGTCAAACCTGGGCCCTTGCTTTGGGAGCTTGGAGTCTTATCCACTGGACCACTAGGGGAGCCCCACAAAGGGCAGAGCTCAGGAGGGCGAGCAGAACAGACAGTAGCTGGAAGGTTTTTGTTGTTGTTGTTTTGTTGCTCAGTTGTGTCTGACTCTGCAACCCTGTGGACTGTAGCCAGCCAGGCTCCTCTGTCCATGGGATTACCCAGTCAAGAATACTGCAGTGGGCTCCCATTTCCTTCTCCAGTGAATCTTCCCAACCCAGAGATCAAACCTCCATCTCCTGCTTGGCAGGTGGATTCTTTACCACTGAGCCATCAGGGAAGTCCCAAAGTTTCTGTTTCATCATAAACTTAGGTTGGTAGCTGTATTAGTTCCTGTGACTGCCATGACAAATTGCCACAAACAGGTGACTTAAAGAGCAGAAATGTGTCTCCCATAGTTCTGAAGACCAGAAGTCCAAAATCAAAGTGTCAGCAGGGGGATTTGCCTGGTGGCATCCAGTAGCTAAGGATCCAAACTCCCAATGCAGAGGACCTAAGTTCAATCCGTGGTTAGGGAACTAGATCCCACATACCATAACTAAGACCTGGTGCAGCCAAATAAACAAATTAAATAAATATTAAAAGAACAAATGAAAAAAAAAACAATCCCCCCAAAGTGTGATCAGGATCAAAAACTAGGGGAGAACCTTTCCGTGACTCGTCCAGCTTCTCGTGGCTCTGGGCGTGTCTCAGCCCTCCTTGGCTCGCGTGGCAGCATCACTCCAGTCTCTGCCTCTGTCTTCTCATGGCCTTCTCCTCTGTGTCCATCAACTCTCCCTCTCCTTTCTCTTTTAAGGACACCAGTCCTGGATTTAGGACCCACGACGATCTCATCTCAAAATCTTTAACTTGGTTACAACTGCAACGACTCTATTTCCAAATAAGGCAGCATGTGCAGGTACAAGGGTTAGGACTTGAACTTATCTTGTCGGGGACATGATTCAACCCATAACACCAGAGAGGCAACGGCACTGCCGTTATTCCCTTGAATGAGATACACAGAGAGGGGCTTGCTGACAATTCCCTTCTGACTGCAGGTGCTGCTGGGCATGTCCCCCGCTGCCACGTGTCCTCCCCAGGTTGGATCCTGCTCTGGCACAAACACAACCACCCTGAAGGATCCCCACTCTCCGGAGACGGAAACAGAGGCCATCTCTGGTTTTACCAGAAGTTTAAGGTTAAACCAGCTGGCGGAGTCAAAGTTTGAACTCAGGTGTGGTCTTCTCCTGAGCTGAGTATATGTCCATCCCACACTACCTGAACACTCTCATTATAAGAAAGCCCCTGTACTCTTTAAATCCTTTCTTAAAATACAAATTCTTCCTTAGAGAAGTTAGTCAAGCCTTCATGGAAACTTCAATTGTGAAGGAATGTATTAGATGAGCTTCTAGAAAACAAAGCCATTTAATACCTTCCTGAGATGTATTCTAATACACTCAAGAGATCCCCCTGGGAGGTCTTCTAGAACACAAGAGATCCCGGGAGTACCTGTGGGGAGAAAGCAATAAGGGGGAACTCTAATATAAGGGTAAATTTACCAATTGAGAAACTGCTGCCCAGAGAGGTTAAGTGACCTGACCAAGAGCACACAGCAAATCAGTGACATAATCAAAAATACATCTGAGAGTCCTAATTGCATAAGGAAACTTAGAAGGCATCAGCCAACCTGAAATATTCAAATTTGCTGTGCCGGAGGGTTGCTATCAGCAGAAGCTAGTATAAACAGCAAAGCCCGAATTAGACCGAGGAGAGGCTCCCCTGGGTCACCCCTTTCCCAGAGGCCCAGAGTTCAAAGAGAAGAGTCCAAGAGCGTGAAGCTGAGGGTAAGAGGCCTGAGTGCCTGCTACTGAAGACTCAAGTGACCTTGAGTCAGTCACTTCTCCCCTCTGAGCCTCGATCTCTTTAACTTGAAGCAAAAACATGGGATTTAATCATCTCAAAAGTGCCTCTGGCACCAGGCATTTCTTATTCATAAGTGTCTGCAGCCTGAGCAAGCCTCCAGGGCCACTAGAGCGAGTTCAACCCCGAGTGCATATCTGCCGTTTCCTCTGCTCCACATCCTCTCCTCCTTCCTCAATCAGCAGCTTCCTAGGAGTCCAAAGGGAACCATCCTCTGTAACTTTTACTTCACAGCTGAAAGGTGCAGACCCCACTTACTGCTTCCACTCTGGATGGTCACGTGACCCAGGCCCTGCAAACGAGTGTAATTGTACCCGAAAATGCTGATTGGCCCAGAGAGGGACACGTGATCCAGTCTGAGCAGAAGAGATTCGACTCAGGGGCTTTGGTGGGAAATACTGAGAAAAAGTTCTCTTTCTGCTCTCCTGGCTGAGAATGTGAACTGGGGGCAAAGGGAAGGAGCTTGACTGACCATGTCAACAGAGAGAGGGGCACCAGGTCCTTGTAACATTGCTAGAAACACCGTTGCCTGAACCAGAACACTCCAAGGTTCGTAGAGACATGAGCCATGATAGTCACTTTTTTTTTTTTTTTTTTCGCTTAAGACAGTTTGAGCTATCACTTGCAACTAAAAGTTTCCTGATTGATTCAAAAGCCCTCATTTTAAGAAGGAGAAAATGGAAACCAAGAGTAGGAAAATGACTTTTCCATATAATCTGACAACAGGAAGCACCTCAGTGCCCATCAACCCCAATTCTTACTACTCACAGATAAAGAAACTGGTGTCCAAAATGAGATGAAACTTCTTATGCGTACACAACATACACACACACACACACACACACACACACACACACACAGAGTGGCGTGAATCATCTTATTACAATGCTGAGAAACTCTGTTTATCATCAAACATTTCATATATCCTATTACACATGAGAGTATTATCTAGCCTGGTGCCGTGAAATGCTTTTTCCCATAATGGAATTTTACTCTGGAAGTGTATTTTGGTATTAAAAGGTTCCACTTTATAATGTCGATGGTTCAATCTGTGATCTAAAAGGCACTTAAACGCTTTGAACAAGAGGCATAAAAAGCTTTTATTGCAAAAGCCTTTCTGGATCTACCAGTTTTGCCATTGATCCTTTTCCCCAGAAGGCTTCTCTGGAAGCAGCCCAGGCAAAAGCTAACCCCAGGGTGGGGCTGGACCTCCAGTGAATGAGGAAGACACGTTTCAGAAGACTGCATTTTCCATACACCCATTTGCAGATATTGAAGCTATTCTGATTGGACTGCAGAAAGCTTCTTCAGGCACGTGCCTTGAGCAAAGACTTCCAAGCCATCCAGAATTCAGAATCAAGCCCAAGAAACTTGATTCTAACTCCCTTTGTTTCTCCCAGTGTGTATTTTTGGTTGGGTCACTTCATCTATAACATTGTTGTATGGTCACTAAGTTGTGTACAACAATTTCCCACCTCATTCACTGCAGCATGTCAGGAGTCACTGTCCTTCACTATCTCCCAGCGTTGCTCAAACACATGTTCACTGGATCAGTGACACCATCCAACCATCTCATCCCATCCTCTGCCGCCCCCCTTCTCCTCTTGCCCTCAGTCTTTCCCAGCATCAGGATCTTTTCCAATGAGTTGGCTCTTCGCATCTGGTGGCCAAAGTATGTACACTGCTTCTGTGTCCTCTTTCAGGCAAAGACAACACCCTCAGAAATCTGGCTCCTGGGAATTCCCTGTTGGTCCAGTGGTTAAGACTTCACCTTCCAATGCCAGGGGTATGGGTTCAACTCCTGGTTGGATCCCACCTGCCTTATGACCAAAACATGAAACAGAAGCAGTGTTGTAGCAAATTCAGTAAAGACTTTAAAAACATGAAAAGAAAGAAATATGGCTCCTGGCTGCAAGGAGCGTACTGTCTAAAAGGGAGGAAGGACGCATGAACAGGTATGACACAGTGGGTGAGATAAAGGCACACCTTGCAGGGTGGGCTGGGATGGGGTGGATGTCAGAGATGCTTTGTCTGAAAGATGAGCTGCCGCTGGAGGAAATAGTCAGAGGAGGCAGGACTGCTATGGAGGCAGCACATGTAAAGCCCCCGGAGAAAGACAGGGGGATTTCTGGAATGACAAGTACAGTGGGCTTTGTATCTGCAGGTTCCAAGATGATTGAATCTGTGGATCTACAACTGTGGATACAGACGCCCGGCTGTACTAGGCCATTATATAAAAGGGGCTTGAGCATGTGAGAATTTGGTATCCACAGCGGCAGTGAGGGCTGGAACCAATCCTCCAGTGGATATGGAGGGAGTAGTGTGACTAAATTAGGATGGGGAACAGGAGATGAGGGAGAGGAGAAGAGAAGTGTGTAGGGGCTGGGCCCTGAAGAACTTCCTGAGCTGTGAACAGCAAGGAACTCGGGGAGCCTTCAGGGGAGATTATGACAAAGGTTGGGACCTGGAATCCTTTGTCTGCACCTGGACCCACCTGTCATCAAGCAACAAGATACAAAGAAGCCGTATAGGACTGAAAATAACTGCAAGCCTGCACATTTGGCGCCACTGACTCGATGGACGTGAGTCTGAGCAAACTCCAGGAGACGGTGAAGAGCAGGGAGACCCAGCATGCTGCAGTCCATAGCGTCGCAGAGTCGGACACGACTTAGTGACTGAATAACGATGCACATTTGGGGCAAATTCTGGACAAAAGATACAAAGAGACCAAAAAAATTTAACTGCCAGTTTTGAACAGCCTAGAGCAAAGCCAGGGGGTTGGGAGCAAAAACAGAGTACGGCACATGTCCCTTGTACACAGTACCGCCTGGTGGGGAGGGCAGACCTCCTAAGCCACCCCTCTGGCCCAATCCTTGGACATACCCTGCTCTCATCCTGGAGAAGGAAGAAACTTGCCTCCCTCTCAAGAAGAAAGCAAGCGGGGCCCCCAGTAAAGCCTTGCCTGAATTTCTCCTCCGGTCTCTAGTCAATTTCTACTGACTGGGGGAAGGCCAAGAACCCTGGTTGGTAAAAATTGAAGAACTCTATATTTGTGAGTGTGTCTCTAGTCAATTTTTACTGATTGGGGGAAGGCCCGGCAATCTTGATTCCAGCTTGTGTTTCTTCCAGTCCAGCGTTTCTCATGATATACTCTGCATACAAGTTAAATAAGCAGGGTGATAATACAGCCTTGATGTACTCCTTTTCCTATTTGGAACCAGTCTGTTGTTCCATGTCCAGTTCTAACTGTTGCTTCCTGACCTGCATACAGATTTCTCAAGAGGCAGGTTAGGTGGTCTGGTATTCCCATCTCTTTCAGAATTTTCCACAGTTTATTGTGATCCACACAGTCAAAGGCTTTGGCATAGTCAATAAAGCAGAAAGAGATGTTATTCTGAAACTCTCTTGCTTTTTCCTTGATCCAGCGGATGTTGGCAATTTGATCTCTGGTTCCTCTGCCTTTTCTAAAACCAGCTTGAACATCAGAGAGTTTACAATTCACATATTGCTGAAGCCTGGCTTGCAGAATTTTGAGCATTACTGTACTAGCATGTGAGATGAGTGCAATTGTGTGGTAGTTTGAGCATTCTTTGGCATTGCCTTTCTTTGGAATTGGAATGAATACTGACCTTTTCCAGTCCTGTGGGCACTGCTGAGTTTTCCAAATTTGCTGGCATATTGAGTGCAGCACTTTCACAGCATCATCTTTCAGGATTTGAAACAGCTCAACTGGAATTCCATCACCTCCACTAGCTTTGTTCGTAGTGATGCTTTCTAAGGCCCACTTGACTTCACATTCCAAGATGTCTGGCTCTAGATGAGTGATCACATCATGATTCTCTGGGTCTTGAAGATCTGTTTTGTACAGTTCTTCCGTGTATTCTTGC
>SJYC01133741.1:0-37265 GCA_006408675.1 Madoqua kirkii | reverse complement strand
TATAGGTTTATAAATAGTTATAAAAAGGACCAGAGAGATACACGAGGAATTGACCAGAAAGTTATCTGGAAGGGCAGTGGTATTGGGAAGGCATGGCTGGAGGTTTGGAAATTGTACTTACTCTTTAGTTCAGTGGCCCCAGGCAAACACTGTGCTTGGGTGTGATAACACAGCTAACCCAAGTGGAAAACGAGACAAACATTTGGGCCCCTCGTTCTTAGTCCAGGGAGCTGTCCCTGTTCCACAGCGCCTCCCCAGAACGCACTGTGAGCAGAAGCGTTAATGAAAAGCGTAGCTGAGACACCATAACCTCTCCCCACAGACCTAAAATCGGGCAGGTAAGAAGCGTCCCATAACACACACAACCAGTGTTATATTTTTTTGTACTGAAGGAATTCCCTGAAATAACTTCTGGGTATCTTTAAGGCCGTCCTTGCAGCATTCCTGAAGCTGACCTTCTAAACGTGCCCCTTCATCTGCAGCTATCCATCTCACTGGAGGCCATGTTTCAGCGGACAGGATTTGGACATCTGAGCCAGAAAGACAGCAGTTTAAGTCTCTGTTTCACCACTTATTAAGCCTTTTTGAGCCCCAATTCCTTGTTTACAAAAGGAGGATAATAGTTCCTCATAGGATTTTCATGAAGATGAAATGAGACAATGATCGGGAAATGCCTAGCATGATGCCTGGAGTACAGTTGGTGCTGTCGCTTCAGTCGTGCCCAACTCTTTGCAACGCTATGGACTGCCGCCTGCCGGGTTCTTTTGTCCATGGGATTCTCCAGGTAGGAATACTAGAGTGGGTTGCCATTCTCTTCTCCAAGGGATCTTCCTGACCTAAGGCTCAAACCTCCGTCTCTTACGTCTCCTTCATTGGCAGGTGGGTTCTTTACCACTAGCGTAGTTCATTCAGTAAATACATTCCTTCCTTTCTGTCTCATTCAGTTATAATTGGGAGCCTCGCACATCTATCTATTACAAAAGAAAGAATGGTTTCTTTCCCAGAGCACTAAAAGTAAAGTAAGTCTCCATTGCTTTTCTGTGCTGATGCATTATATTCTGTAGAAGAATATATGAATTAAGGGGCTCTCTGATTGGAAGAAATCTAATAGATTCATTTGTCCAACAACCTATCTATATCCTGAAGCCTCTCTACAACCTGTACTTGAAGGCTGCAAATGCCAAATAAAGCATTATCCTCTAGGAGAATATACCCCTTCAGTCCATTCATCCCCTACCAGCTGATCCATTCACCCATCCATTCATCCATCCACCCATCTACACTCCCCACCCAGCCATCCATCCAATCACCTCATCCATCCATCCATCCATCCATCCATATATCTATCCATCCATCCATTCATCTACCCACCTCATCCATCCAACCACTTCATCCAGCCATCCATATATATAACTATCCATCCATCCACCCACCCACCTCATCCATCACCCATCCAGCCATCTACCCACCCTACCCACCAATCCATTTATACACCTTCCAACCTCATTTAGCCATCCATCCATCCATACATACATAAATACATACATCTACCCACCTCATCCATCTATCCGTCCATCCACCCACAGCCATATTCCCCAAACACTTACTGAGCATGTGTTATGGATGAGGCATGATGGTAGACACTTGACCTTCTATATTGAACATGTCACAGTTGCACCATAGTGTGTGTAAACAAATAACAATAATACACTGTGACAAGGGCTATCATAGAGGCCTCTTTAAATTACTGTGGGAGGATGGAAATCATAACTTCTGGGGGTGTCAGAGAAAGTTCCCAGCAGGGATGGTATTCTAGCCAGAATGTCTAGGAGATATTCCCTAAGCAAAGAAGAGAAGAAGCACATTACAGGCAGCGGGAACAGAATGCTGATTACAGAAAGGTACACACACAATACACTCAGAAAAATGCAATTAGTAGGGTGGGGTGAGGGTGCATGGGAGGGAGAAGAGTGGGGCAGGAGGGGGAGAGCCAGTGGGCTGCGAAAGGTGACACTCTGAAAACCTTTGCAATCCCCACTGAAGTTAAAGTTTGGGTGAGTAGAATAGTTATTCTCTAGAAATCTCCTTAAGAAAATATGCAAAGAATCCCCATGATGTTCTTACATTAATCTGTGCTGCCGGCTTGGCTTTAGATGCAGCTCTGCAGAATATATTTTTTAAAGTTTCATTATGCCACTGTACATCAAAATAGGCCAATATAAATTATAATACGGTCATGCCAATAGGACCTGCAAACAAATATTTTAAGTTTATATTGCATTCCAAGACCCATAAAAATTATTCCGAATGGCTGTTTGCTTTTTGAAGCCAAATGAAAAGGTATTTGCAATTTGATTATTAACAAATCAAATCACTGATATGATATTGGATTCGGTACATCTCAAACTGACTGAGAGCGAAAAAATCCTCAGTGGTCAATTACGTAGCATGGCTGGTTGATAGTTTCCTGTGTGTCATCAAGAATAAGCACCCGAGCCAGCTCCGATTTTATTTTGATTTATTTTAACCGTTTCCCTGCTCTGAGAATTTCTCTCTAGGCTTCTGCTGTGCACTGGAGGTTTTCTCTGACTGAGGCTGGTGTGGGTGTGGCCAGATGGATAGCTGACTGAGTAAATAGAGCAATGGGTAGTTAAGCAGGTGAATGAATGAATGCCCCACCATGTGGCTTAATGAATGCATACCACTTTAATGCACACCAGGCTTTTAAAAGTATTATATATTTATTCATTGAAGTATAGTTGATTTACAATGTTGTGCTAATTTCTACTGTACACCAAGGTGATTCAGTTATATGTATATACACACACATGTAGTATATATTATATGTATATACATATAATATATATGATGATACAGATATGTGTGTATGTATAGATATACACATTCTTTTTTACATTCTTTTCCATTATGGCTTATCATCAGATATTGAATCTAGTTTCCTGTGCTATATAGCAGGAACTGTTGTTTATCCATTCTATATATAAAATAGCTTGCATCTGCTAACTCCAAACTCCCTCTGAAGCCCTCCCTCAGCCTTCCCTTCCCCT
This sequence comes from Madoqua kirkii, assembly GCA_006408675.1. Lineage (NCBI taxonomy): Eukaryota > Metazoa > Chordata > Mammalia > Artiodactyla > Bovidae > Madoqua > Madoqua kirkii. Next base: position 34,197 of record SJYC01133741.1, on the reverse strand, counting down.
CGGCAACCGCAAGTGTGTTCTCAGTGTCTGTGAGTTCGTTTCTGTTCTGTAGATACGTTCATTTGTGTCATATTTTAGCTTCCTCATATAAGTGACATCCAACACATTTGTCTTTGTCCGACTTACCTCACTTAGTGTGATTACCTCTAGGCCCATCCATTGCTGCAAGCAGCATTATTTCATTCTTTTTTATGGTTGAGTAATACTCCATCGTATACAGTGAAGAGGAACCAAAAAGCCTCTTGATGAAAGTGAAAGAGGAGAGTGAAAAAGTTGGCTTAAAGCTCAACAGTCAGAAAACGAAGATCATGGCCTCTGGTCCCATCACTTTGTGGGAAATAGATGGGGAAACAGTGGAAACAGTGTCAGACTTTATTCTTTGGGGCTCCAAAATCACTGCAGATGGTGACTGCAGCCATGAAATTAAAAGACGCTTACTCCTTGGAAGGAAAGTTATGACCAACCTAGATAGCATATTCAAAAGCAGAGATATTACTTTGCCAACTAAGGTCTGTCTAGTCAAGGCTGTGGTTTTTCCTGTGGTCATGTAAGGATGTGAGAGTTGGACTGTGAAGAAGGCTGAGCATTGAAGAATTGATGCTTTTGAACTGTGATGTCGGAGAAGACTCTTGAGAGTCCCTCGGACTGCAAGGAGATCCAACCAGTCCATTCTAAAGATCAGCCCTGGATGTTCTTTGGAAGGAGGGATGCTAAAGCTGAAACTCCAGTACTTTGGCCACCTCGTGTGAAGAACTGACTCATTGGAAAAGACTCTGATGCTGGGAGGGATTGGGGGCAGGAGGAGAAGGGGACGACAGAGGATGAGATGGCTGGATGGCATCACTGACTCAATGGACGTGAGTCTGAGTGAACTCCAGGAGTTGGTGATGGACAGGGAGGCCTGGCGTGCTGTGATTCATAGGGTGGCAAAGAGTCGGACAGGACTGAGTGACTGAACTGAACTGAATACTCCATTGTGTGCAGGTACCACATCTATAAAGAATGAGTAGATGAACGGATAACCGTTCCTCTTGTCGATGGACGTTTCGGCTGCTCCCATGTCTTGACTATCGTGGATGGTGCTGCTATGAACCCTGGGGTGCACATCTCCTTTTGAATCGTAGTTCTGTTCAGATCCATGCCCAGGGATGGATCGCTGACATATGGCAACTCTAGTTTTAGTGTTTTGAGGAAGTCCGTACTGTTTTCCCTAGTGGCCACACCAGTTTACGTTCCCAGCAACAGTGCGGGAGGGTTCCCTTTTCTCTACATCTGCTCCAGCTTTTGTTATTTGTAGACTTTTTAATGATGGCCATTCTGACTGCACACCAGACTTTTAAGAACTAGAAGCTCAAGAGCTGAGTTGCTTTTGTTGTGGAAACAGCACTGATATTCTCACTTCCATGGTTTCATCTTTTTTTTTTAATTGTAAAATATAATTAAAATATGAAAATATCCTTTCTTTATGAATGTTGGTGCTTTCGAACTGCAGTGCTGGAGGAGACTCTTGAGAGTCCCAAGGACAGCAAGGAGATTCAACCAGTCAATCCTAAAGGATATTAACTCTGAATATTCATTGGAAGGACTGATGCTGAAGTTGAAGCTACAATACCTTGGCCACCTGATGTGAAGAGCTGACTCATTGGAAAAGACCCTGATACTGGAATTGAGGGAAGGAGAAGAAGGGAGTGGCAGAGGATAAGATGGCTAGATGGCATCACTGACTCAATGCATATGGGTTTGAGCAAACTCTTGGAAATAATGAAGGACAGGAAAGCCTGGCATGCTGCAGTTCATTGGGTCCCAAAGAGCTGGACACGACTTAGCAACTGAACAACAACATAAGGGCGGGATTCATCTGAAGGCATCTTAGAGACCAGCTGCCATGAAAGGTTAGAGTGATATGCCCCGAGATGACGAGCCCCACACCCGCAACCCCCAGAGCAGGTTTAAGCAGAACCTGGATTCGGATGCAGGCCTACTCCTGCCAAATCAAACACGCTTCCGGTTGTGCCCCTCCTCCAACTCCTACCCGCCTCCAGCTCCTCCTCCCCAGTCAGAAGTAATCGCCTCCTCTGGGTGGGTTAAACTGCATTGCTGGAAACCAGCCGGACGCAGCCTGAAACACCACTGAGGCTCAGTCCCCTGCTTAAGCAGCTCTGGAAACTGAGGCCCAGAGAGGTCATGAGAAGCTACCAAAGTCGCCCCGCAAGTTAGGGGACTGATGAGGGAAGCATTTGGAGCCCAGGCTGGTGGAATGGATGCCGCATAGGCATCTCGCTCTCTCTACCGGACGGCAGACACCTTACAAGCAGAAACCACCTCTTCCGTTTCCATCTCCTCATGGTTCCTTGAACAGGTCTTGAACAGGGAGGACCTTCAATGTTTAAACAAGTGCTGTTTAAAATGTACTGAGGCCAGACTTTCCTGGTGGTCCAGTGGTTAGGGATCGCCTGCCAATGCAGCAGACATGGGTTCGATTCCTGGTCCTGGAACTCAGATCCCACGTGCCACAGGGCAACTATGTCCATGAGCCTCAGCTATTGGAGCCTGAGCGATCTAAAGCCCTTGCTCTGCAAGAAGAGAAGCCACCGCAATGAGAAGCCCACTAGGGAGGAGCCCCCCCGTGCCAGAGCTAGAGAGAACCTGTATAAATCTATGAAGACCCAGCACAGCCAAAAGTAAAAGAATATTGAATTTACTGAGGCAGTTTTCACACTGAGAATGTCTCCGCCCCACTCTGATTACACTGCTGACTGGTGCCTGGGGGAGTCACCTCTCTGCTCCCCTGACCCTTTCCTAGGAAAGGAAGACAAGGAGGAACAGAAGACAGCTTGGGGAAGTAAAAGGCAACCCTTGGGCTTGGCATCCCAAGACTGTGCTCTTACAGAGGCTCTGCCAACCGTCCGGTGAGCCTCCATTTTCTTATCTGTAAAATGGGCTGTAATGACCATATACCCCCTAGTCTCATGGCTGCTGGATGCATAGCATGTACAAAGGGTTTTTGAAAACTCTAACAAGCTACACAAAAGCAAGGGACTGAAGGCACCATTAACAGATTGGGTCACACAGACTCTGTTGTGCCGGCGGATTAGGGCGGGGGGTGAGGACCCAAAGGGGCCTCTGATCTTCCCAAGAGCTAGAAGCCTCCCTCTCACCTGCCCCACAGCCTTCCCCAGGCCCAAAGGATCAACACTGCCCCCAAAGCTGTTGGTCAAAGCCCAGGCTGAAAGGAGAGACTGAGTCCATCCGGCTTCCTCCCCTCCCTGGGGTGTCCTCCCCTCCCCTCACCCATTATTAGCCCTGAGTGGAGACAGAGACATGAGTAATTGTGCCCACAGTTGCCTCCTGGCATGGACAATTAGCCACCTGCATCTAATTCTGAGGGACCCAGAGGCTAATCGCATCTGCCAGACCCCACGGGCTGTGTGTGTGTACGTGTGTGTGTGCACACACGTGCGCTCAGATGTGTGTCTCCTTGTCAGTGGGCACCAGAGCAGGGGCTGCCAAAGTAAGTGGGTATCATTGCATTTAACATCTGCCGAGAGCCTGCTGGCCCCTGAGCACAGCACCAAGGCCCAGATCAGGACATGGTCCTTCCCCAAACAGCGGGGCAAAGGAGACTTTCCCTGGAAAATGAGAAAAGCAGAGTCCTGGGGCTGGGGGGCACCCTGGGGTCATCCTGAGCAGTGGGAGGGGTCCCTTCAGAGCTTCCCCAGATCAGAACCCCTTGCCTCAGGGTTCTGGCGAGATACCCTCTGGACCCTCTGCTACACCATCTCCTCCCCGTCAGAGCAGCAGGTACACTCACACAGAGCCTCCGGGCCAGGATGGAAGCATCTCCAAGGCCTCTAGAGCCCATGTGCGTCTCAGGCTCTCCCCCAGGTCAGGGCCGGCCGGGCAGGGGTATTGAGGAAAGGCGTGCAGAGTGAATAAGTGAATGAGCAAATGAATGAATGACACCCACTGCCCCGGAAATGCTTCTCAGGCTTCAGTGCCGAGCTGTTAGGACACCTCACACCCTCTCGCCTCACCTGCCCTCGGGGCAGCGAGCAGAGACCACCTATGGCCCTGTTTCCGTACTCAGCCCCGGGGTCTCGCGATCCCATCCCACCTCGGATTCAGACCAAGCCCCTGACCTTTGCCCTCAGTCCTACAGCAACAGCTCTGCCCTCCCTTCCGAGGACGCCGGGCCCCATCGAAGGGCTTCGGGCTGGGATTCCCATCCTTCTCTGTTAACACCTGCTTAGGAAGGGTGCCTGCCCTGGTGGGTCCCTGGGGACTCAGCATTACTGGGCCAGCTTACCCGACTGATTCCAGAGAAGTAGGAATAGGCGTGTGGAAGACCGCCTCCTCTGAGCCATGTGAGCCCCTGCCTGGCCAGACCTCCACCTGCCGCCCTGCCTTCTCCCCCGTCCCAACTCCGTTTAGCCTCGAGAGCCACCCTGAAGGCTTCTCCCCTGCAGAGCGCTCCCCCAGTCCCCACTCCCAGGAGAGACAGGCAGCTCTGCTAGGGCCGCCATCATATGCCTTGCACCCATGCACACTCACTCTGCTCTCCACTGCCCACCTGGAAACCCACCTGTCCCCGGTTGAAATATGTTGTCCAGAAAAGATATGCCTAAGTCCCATCCCCTAGGTGCTTCTGTATTTGGAAATAAGGTTTTTGCAGAGGTCATTAAGTCAATTTCAAGATGAGATCATCCTGGATTTAGGACTCGTGGCCTTAAAAGAGAAAGGAGAAGGGGATTTGACACACAGACACAGAGAGATTTGGGGAGAAAGCCACGGGAAGATGGAGGCAAGTCAGCAATGATACAACCACAAGCCAAGGGATACCAAGGACTGGGGGCAGCCCCTGGCTGCCAGGAGAGAAGCCTGGATCAGATTCTCACACACAGCTTCCGAAAAGAACCAAACGTGCTGGCACCTTGATTTCAAACTTCTGGCCTCCAGAAGTGGGAGAGAGTACATTTGTGTTCTGTTAAGCCACCAAATGGGCTGTCACTGGAACAGCAGCCCTAGGAATCTAACACAGCATCCATGCAGGATCTGACTGCTGTAAGCAAGCTCCGTTTCCAGAAGCCACATCTCCGACGCCTGAGAGGTGATCTGATTACATGTGAGACCAAAGAGAGTGCCTGGGCTCGCGCTGAGCATGAGAACATTCGCCTCTTAAGAACACTCAAGCCAATTTTAAAAAGAAAAGAAAGCTTGAATGAAATGCCGTAAAAGTAAAACAAAACACATCAGCGGTGGAAGTTTGGTTTGTAGCTAGGGTGACCATATATGTCCTGGTGTTCCCGAGTCAATCGAGGTTTATCCTATTGTTCCAGTGTAATTATGCATATGTCCCTTTCACTCTCAGAAGTATTCAGTGTGGATGGCAACTATGTGGTCACCCTACCCATAGGCCTTGAGTTCTCTGCTTCCTTCATAATAGACATTCATAACTTTGCCCTGTTTCTAATCATGCCCCCCGACCCCGTTAATAGATCAGATTATTGTTCAACAAAATCCACTCCTTCCTCCTCCCCACCTCACAGGAACAGTTTCTCTGTCACAATCAAGGTTTATCCTATTGTTCCAGTGTAATTATGCATATGTCCCTTTCACTCTCAGAAGTATTCAGTGTGGATGGCAACTATGTGGTCACCCTACCCATAGGCCTTGAGTTCTCTGCTTCCTTCATAATAGACATTCATAACTTTGCCCTGTTTCTAATCATGCCCCCCGACCCCGTTAATAGATCAGATTATTGTTCAACAAAATCCACTCCTTCCTCCTCCCCACCTCACAGGAACAGTTTCTCTGTCCAGTAGATGTAGGATTTGGCCACTGGGACTCTGCTTGGCCTCCTGGTACACACTTGTAGGGTGTACTTCCCTGCTGCTGGATTCTGGTTCCAGCCACGTGACTTGCTTTGGCTAAGGGGGTGTTATTAGATGTGACTGAGCTAAGGGTTACACATTATTTTACAAGTGGGATTTGCCTCTTGCACTATATATATCATCATGTAAGAACTTTTCCTGGATCTTAGTTCCCGGACCAGGGACTGAACCTGCATCCTTAGCAGTGAAAGCATGGAGTTCTAATCACTGGACCACTAGGGAAGTTCTTTGGTTTCCCTTTCATATCATCTTTAAAGTTCAGTGTGAATTTAATTTGTGTTGCCTTCTCACCTCAGACTAGCCACATTGCAAGTGCTCAGTAGCTACATGAGCTGCTGCTGCTTTGTCCTGGGTCCTGGCATGATGCCCTCGGAGCAGACCTAAGCACTATCCTCAGGGAGAAGCCAAGTCCAGCTTAGATCAGCCACACCAGCCCATCTGCAGAGATATGAGTGAGGTACATATGTATACTTTGCACATTGTTGTATGTCTCTGTGGTTTTGTGATTGTTTGTTACACAGCAAAAGCTGATAGATACACCCTCAAGCCATCATTTGACCCCAATATATTTGTGTTCTCTCTGAGTTCCCTGGATCCCAACTCCAGACTCTTGACACCAACTTCAGAGCCTTTGTTGACCCCTACATCTTGCACTTGAGGTCTATTCTCCAAGTCAGGCTCCAGTGACAGGGGAATCTAGAAAGTTATAGCACTCCATGTGTTACATCATAATTAACCAACTGTATGTCTGTGAACCATCTAGTCCCCTGTTGTCCAACAAAAATAGAATATGAGCTTTATATGTAACCTAAAAGTTTCCAGTGGCTGCACAGAAGCAAAAGTGGGAAAAAGCAGAAGTGAAATTCACTCTCATAATAAACTGTATTTTACCCAACATATTCAAAACACAATTATTTCAATATGCAACCAACATTAATTTTAACTCTTTATTCTTTATTTCTAATGTATTTTATACATATTTATAATTGTATATAATCCATTATATAATATATACAATATATAATTATATATAATGCATTATATAGGGCTTCCTTGGTGGCTCAGACGGTAAAACGTCTATCTACAATGCATTAGAAATAAAGAATAAAGAATTTGCTTCCCTTTCAATTTGTTTGTTTTTTGGCCAAGTGGCCTGTGGGATCTTAGTTCCTAAACCAGGGACTGAACCTGCATCCTTAGCAGTGAAAGCATGGAGTCCCAATCACTGGACCTCCAGGGAAGTTCTTTGCTTTCCTTTTCATATTGTCTTTAAAGTTCGGTGTGAATTTAACTTGTGCCCCCATCTCACCTCAGACCAGCCACCTTTCAAGTGCTCAGTAGCCACATGTGGCTTGTGGCTACCATACTGAATAACACAGATCAAGAACATGGAAGCTAGAACTCAGTGTTGCCAATGTTTAGCATGGTACTTGGACCATAGGAAAGACTCAGTACATTACTACTGAATGAATGAACTAATAATAAACATACAGACACTGGTTTCAAGCTGGTGCTGATGAGTAGAACTATTACCCAAGTTAAAAACACTCATGGCTTAAATAAATCAAATTTTCATTCTAAACAGTGGTGATGCTTTGAAGGAGCAAGTTGGCTGGTGCTTCATCTGCATTTCCACGTAATAATCTTGCCCAAAGGGGGCATACTCAACTAAGATATAACCTCAGGCAGTATTCCCCAACTTGTCTGACCACGGAACATTGTTTGAATTGTACTGTTTTGTCAGGGTGCCCACAGGAGGCTCAAGAGATACCACTTAAATGAAAGTCGACAGCAAAAAAATGGTCTCACAGTTGAATTAATTGTGAAAAGAAATGATCAAAATTTGATCCATATGCTTAATATAAAGTAAACATTGAATGATTGTACCAATAAATGTTAAAATTGTGAGATAAAATGCATAACAAAGACCAGCAATTTTTAAATAGAAAACACACAGCTTGGCAGCAGGAAGGCAAAATGTACAACCCGCTGCTAAACATCGTGCTTCCTGCATCAGCCGATCTGTACGTGATTGCCCTCTGTCATCAGGGGCAGGAGAGCTTTTCCCAGAAGGGGACGATCACTCAGAAACAAAAACTGCCACTAGTCAAAGGCTCCCTGTGTGCCAGGCACTGTCCTAAGCCTCTGAGGCAGATACTACAATTAGTGCCATTTTACAGATGAAGAAACTGAATCGCAAAGAGATGGAGTCATTTTCCAGGTCACTTTACGCCCAGGGACTCAACAACACAATGCAACCACTCTTGTCTGAATGTTAGAACAGCTTTACCAAAACTCTTAAGTAGATATTTTTCTAATATCTACTTTAAAATGCACTAAAGATGAAAAGATGTCCCCAGCTGGGACTGATCCCCTGCTCTGGAACATCTCACGGCACCTCTGTGCACCAGGGAACAGAGTTTGGGAAACAATGTTCAGGAGCCATATCCAGACTCACTGCTGCCAGAAGCTACTGTAAGCCCTTCATGGACTGACCGTCCCCGGGCTTTCGCTTCACTCCACATCTAAAAGGCAGCTTCCCATAAAACTAGAATACAATCAGATCAAGCAGGGAGGTATAACTGCTCAGGTAATGCTACAAAAGGTCTCCCCAGGTGGCGCAGTAATAAAGAATCCACCTGCAATGCAGGAGACATGGGCTCAAGCCCTGGGTCAGGAAGATCCCTTGGAGATGGAAATGGCAACCCACTCCAGTACGCTTGCCTGGGAAATCTCATAGACAGAGAAGCCTGGTGGGCTACAGCCCACGAGGTCACAAAGAGTCAGACGCGACTTAGCAACTAAACAACAACGCTACGAAAATGAAGCCTAAACTTAGCTTTGGGTTTCCCGACACCTGGATCCTGGCAGGAAGGATGGCAGGCCATGCGGTTCTTACTGTCTAGAGGTACGATCCAGCCTGCGTGTCAGGAGAACCAATTTTTCTTGGCCCAGGCCCTAGAATGCATTTGTCATAGGGACATTTGCATAAGTGGCATTGAGCAGAGTAATGAATTATGTCTCCAACAGTCATTTTACAAAAAAGAAAAAAATGCAGTGGTGTTCCTTGGGTGACTCTCCTGATATCATTGTGTAACCTTTGCTGAGGGCAAAATATTTAAGTGTTGTTTAGCAAAGGCAACTCTAAAGAGGAATTTAAGTGTCTGCAATGCCTTAATTCAGACAAAGACACACACAGAAATTATTCTGGAATTTCAGGTTAAGCTGCTTTCAAGTCTGTCCACTCATTCTGATCCCTGCTGCCAAGGCCCCAAGCCAGCCCCTCCTCATCACTTTCTAGCCTTTCACGGGAGTCTTTTCAAGGACCTTCTAACCCCGTCCCCTCCTCGGGTCACCACAAGAACTTCCCTAAAACTCAGATATGAGCAAGCCCCGCCGTCTTCAAAACCCTGCCACGATTCCACTAGAACATAAGAAGGACCACCTCATCTGCTTGGTTCATCTCTAACACCCCAGGGTCTGGCACATGACGGGGGCTCCAAAATGTTTACCACCACATAAAGGCACCGTTCAGAAATAAAAGCATAAAAGCAAGGTACAAGGCTTCACATCACTTCTGCCAACGTTTTGCCCCTAAACTCTATGCCTACTTGCCTTTCTCTGTGTCTTTTCTCTTACTGGCCAAGCTCCATCAGTGAACGTCAAAGTCAAACGCCATCTCTGCTGTGACATTTTCCTTCTTATCCCCAGAGGGCAGGAATCTTTCCTTGTCAAGGTCTCCATGGCATCCAGCCCACAGATAAAAAGACATGAGTTCCTTACCAACCACACAGAAACAGACTCACAGACGTAAAGGACAGACGTGTGATTGTCAAGGGGGAGGGGGGAGGGGAGGGATAGCGTGGGAGTTTGGGATTAGCGGCTGCAAACTATTAAATATAAAGGGATAAGCATGGTAATGTATATAATTCAAGGCTACTCTTAATTTGTCCCACCCTTCCCTTCCCCTGCTGTGTCTACAAGTTCATTCTCTTCGTCTGTGTCTCTGTTCCTGCCCCGCAAATAGGTTCATCAGTACCATTTTCCTAGATTCAATATATATACAGAAACCAACATAACATCAGAAAGCAATTATCCTCTGATTAAAAATAAAAATGAAAGAAAATGGATGAACAACAAGGTCCTACTGTATCACAGAGGGGACGAGATTCAATATTCTGTGATAAGCCATGATAGAAAAGAATATGAAAAACTATATATACCTGTAACTGAATCACTCTGCTGTACAGCAGAGACTAATACAACATTGTAAATTAACTATACATTAATAATATAACTTAAAAAAAGACATGAGTTTCGAGGTTAGGAAGTTCAGTGTTGAAGGACTCAAGGAGGTTGTTTAAGGGGTCCAACCCTCATTTTCTACATCTAGACAATGGCATGGATGTAGTGAACCACATCACCAGGATAAATGAAGAACAAACGAGATTGCTTTTCAAGTGATGACAAAGAACGATCTCCATGAAGGCTCTCCAGCTTGCTCCCCTCTCGCCCACAGGCTGCTCCGGAGCACGTGGTCCACACTCATTCTGCATCCACCAGGGTACCTGGCAGGGGCCCTGGCCCAGAGAATCTAGATGCGGAAGGTTTCAGTGAGGGGGATATGACACATGCACAGGCTTTATGGCAGGCGTCCTAGGTCTCGAACCCCAATTTTCTGGGCAACAGGCATAAACATCCAGCATGACTCCCAACCCTTCAAATCTCTTTGGTTCCATGGTTCTAAGTATAGACATAGCCTTCTGATTTTAAATAAGAATTAGAGGGAGCTGAAGACCAGGGATGATAGCCTTTCAAGATAGCCAGGCACAACTGCAGAGTTCAGGCAGGGCCCGCAGCACGGAGGGAGGAATCTGCCTGAGAAATCTCTGAGTGACTCCCGAGCTGGGGAGCGCACGGTCTGAGCATGTGCTCTGCTGGAAACTGGCTCCGCCTGGGCAAGAAAGATGATTAGCAATAAATGGAGAGCACCTCAGGGGACCCTCCCACAGACAGTCTGTCACCCAGCGCTTTTACCATTCCATTTCAAAGTTTAATTAGATGATCAGTTTCCAATGCTTAGATGCAATTAACCCCTTTGGAGCAGCCCTGGGATGCAGTCAACTTTCACAGGCCACAGAAGCTGAAATGCCCACGATGGTCTTTAGCATCGCAGATTTGAGAAAAACATTTCTCCAAGAGAAAAATAACTGACAAATATTTGTGGGCTCTCAAAGAGAATCTCTTTCCTACGTGTCAGAAGAGAACAATTTCACACCCAAGAGTTCAGCCTTCCCCCGCACCACGCGACTCTGGAAACAGAAAGAAGACTCCTCGCTGGAGCCCGTTCCACTTCCCTGATGAGAGAAAGAAAAGAACTTGCAACCCCCTCTTCAAGGTGCATGTCTGGTGAGCTGCAAAGTCTCACGCCCTCTCCCGCACACTCACTGGCTTTGTGCTGGTCCCATTTCAGTTAAATTCGTAGGAGATGATAGACCCCTTCTGGTGCTCTCTGACGCTCCAACCTAAGATAACAAAGAACCAAAGAAAATTCAAAATGTCGCTGGACTTCTGGAAGCAATTTGTTTACGTGCATGACTTTTCAAAGCATTCTGATATCTTAGTTGATCCTTACAAGATGTCCAGGAAATGGACAGGAAAGAGACTGTTATGTACATGTAACATGGGTGCGGGCAGAGCATACTTAGTGTCACATGACTGCAAAGAAAACCAGGGCAGATCTCGAACCCAGGGCTGCCCCAGATATGGGCTCTCAGCTCCAAGTTCTTTCCACTAAGCCTTTAAAAAGCTTTGTCCAACAAGTACTTATCAAGCACCTACTATGTGCTAGGCCCTGGAGATTTGCACCAAACCAAACAAGAACTACCTTCACTCGAAGAACCTGAAATCTCACAGAGGAGGCAAACGCACAAGCAGCATGAGAACCCGCTGAGAGATGTAAGCCCTGGAATCCACTGGATCCCAGACGATGGGCCCAATCTGACCCCTAGGAGCCGGTGGGAAATTAGCTCAGTGGAGCCAGGATGAGGGCGAGACAAGGGAGGTGCCCAGAGAGCAAAAGGAGACGCGGGCTTCCCTGGAGGTCGTGGTTAAGAATCCATCTGCCGATGCAAGGGACACAGGTTCGAGCCCTGGGCCAGGAAGGTTCCACCCCTGGTCCAGGAAGTTTCCACCCCTGGTCTAGGAAGGTTCCACATGCCGCAGGCCAACTAAGCCTGTTGCACCACGCCGGGAGAGTGGCCCCTGCTTGCCACAACTGGAGAAGAAAGCCCACACAGCAACGAAGATCCAGCACAGCTGAAAATAGATAAACACGTAATTGTTTAAAGAGGAGATACCTGCTCTCAGGGGTGTGCAAGTCGTGGCTGTTACACAAAGGTGTGATGGTAAATATTTAACAACCAATTCCATGGAGAAAATGGACTTGATCTGCCCATTTCCATGGGGTAAAGACTCTCATGACAACTGAGTCAAGCTCCCAGTGGGAAGTCACTGCCAAGTTATGAAGAGAGGCACACGTGTGCTCTTGGGAGCTGGTGCGGGCTGGTCCAAGCTGGCTCCGACACACCCCTGCGGTGACATCTAGACCGAGGCCTGAAAAGCTGGTGATGTTTGGACGTAAAGGATGGATCTGAGTTTGTGGGAGGCCAGAGGCAGAGCTGAGGACAGGTTTTTATAGGGCCGCGCCATCCCATACTGCAGTCACCCGCCATATGTGGCGATCTGATTTAAATTTAAATTAATTAAAATGAAGTGAAATGAAAAATTCAGTTGCTCAGGGGCACTAGACACATTTCAAGTGCTCAATAGTCACAGGTGGCCAGTGGCTACCATATCAGACAGCACCGATTATACACCGTTTCCAGCATCATAGAATGTTCTACTGGGCAGAGCTGTCGGGTAGGAGGAGAGAGAGCATGAATTTCTGGCAAGAGAGGAAAAATTCTGAAATGAGAAGTGAAAGGTCATCTAAAATAAACTTTCTCAACCTCCCAGTCTTATCCAGGGTCAGCCTTGAACGAAGGACGGAAAGAAAGATGAGAAAGAAGGAAAGGAAAGAGAAAGAAAGAAAAGGAGAGAAAGATAAACAGGGTAACAAGTGTCCTGTCTGTGATGAGACTCCTGGCTAAGTCTTCCTGGCTAAATGTCATGAAATTTACAGCCCTGGGTTATAAGCAGAGGCTTTGCTTGTACAGCAGTTTGGACCACTTCCAGGAAAGCGTACCACTCAGCACGCTTTAGGAATCAGCTACATTGCTGTCTGTGGTCATGGAGCCCAGAGCTACTGCTACAGCTGAGGGGATGCCCACATGCAGATCCCAAAGAGGGTTTTAAATTAAAATGCCAACCAGAAGTAGCTTTCTCTCCAAAGCCGGTGTTCTCTGCATCTTCCTCACTGAGGCATCAGCATACAGGAAGCTGGTGAGGGCCACAGAAGATGTAAGCTGCGGACCCAGAGGTTGGGGCAGGGTGAAGGAACCAACCCACATTTAATAGCGAAGGTGGCAGGAGACTTTAGGAGTAGCCCCGCACTGCCCAGGTCAGGGGCTGGATGCAGGATTCCAACCCAAGTCCATTCTCCTCCAGAAGCGGGGCATTATCTCTTATCCCCACATAACCTTAGGAGCTGAGCACGCCATCACTTCTGTTTCACAGCCCCAGTTCATCCTGGGACCTGGTTTCCTTCTGTTTATCCATAGTAAACTTTCTTCTCCAAGCCCTCTTCACTTTCACAACCACTTTTAAAAAGGGGTAAGAAAAGCAACTGTTTTATTCCATTCTAAAGGAAAATTCATGCTCCTTCCAAAAAAATGAGAAGTCAAAAGATGGCTAGAATACTAAGGGGGGGGGTATCACCCCCCCCATGCAGAAATGCTCGTGAGGGTGTTTTCTGGGTGTGGCCTTCACGTTGTTGAGTGTCACCGTGATCACACCATGGGCTCAGCTTTGAATCCTGATTTTGTCTCCCCTTTGCGCTCTTACAAACATGATTCTCCAGGCCAGCATCAATTTAAGGTGGTGGGTAGACCAGAGTTTACTTAAACAGTCCACTTCTACTGGACATTCCAGTTATTTCCAATTTTTGTTTCATAAACGGCAGCTCGATTTCCATCTCTGGGCATTAAGCTCTTTCCTCATCTCAGATTACTTCTCTGGGCTTGATTCCCAGAAGTGGAATTACGGGGTCAAAAGGTATGAGCATTTCAAAGGTTCTTGATACGGATTGCCAAATTTCTTTCCAAAAGGGTTGTATCCGTTTATACTCCCCAAAGCTCTACGTGCACTCTGCTTCTCCCCTCTCTCACCAGCCTGGAGTTTGGTTGTACTAATCTTTGCTCACTTTATAGGCTAATGTACTAATCCATTGTTTTGATCTGAATTCCTTTTATTATTTGGGTGCTTGATCCTTTTCTCAAATCCCAACAGCCTTTGAAAAGCTTCACGACGAATGAAACCGGACCCATCTTTAAAAGTGGTGTGCCTGGATCAGAGGCTGTCAGATCTCCAGGCAGGAGCCCTCCTTTCCCAGGAAGTTGAGAGTCTGCACAGGGTCATCTTCCTGCCCTCTCTCCTGCCCCCACTACCTTCCAACCACATTCCCATCCTCACTAAATGCCACTCCTCAGATGCAAATAGTGGACTCTAACGAATTCCCATACGCTCTGTTTTTATAGCAAAAACACAAAGCAAACCACAGACAAACAGCCAGGCCAGGCTGGGCTGCAGAAAGTGCATGACTGTAACCCCAGAAGACCAGCGGCCCATCTTCCAAGGTTTGGAAGGCAACTGACTGGAATGCTGGGGGTGAGGAGGAAGCCGGCTTGCATTAGAGATGGTTAAACTAGAGGCTGGTGGTTTATCTGTGACATTCCCGGGGCGGGGGCAGGAGATACACGGGATGGGGGGCAGCGGGCGGGGGCAGGGGTAGCCAGAAAGAGGTAAAGGGTCAGAAATACAAAGCTGGATGACTGAGAGAGAACAAGCACAGAAATGGAGGGAAAGGAAAGAAACTGAGAAAACTGTAGGGGGAGGAAGAGGCAGACGGGAGAGATGGCAAGACAGAAATTGGGACGATATGGATGAGGATGTACTGCTCTCAAATAAATGAAATAGGGAGAAAAAAAAAGAGACTCAGGGGCGCGCAGAGGCTGAGGAGCCCCGAGAGATGCACACGGGGAGGGCAGACACCGAGAAGCGGGTCGCGCTGAGCCTGCAGCGCTCGCTGGAGGAAATCTGGCCCCACGCGCACTGAGATCGCCGCGGGATCCAGACGAACGCAGGCAGCGGCATTAAACCAAAGTGGGCGGCCAGCGGGTCTGGGGCCTACTAGCCCAGGACCCAGGGAATATCAAATATGGAGCAACACAAGCGAGAGGCCCCAGACAGGGAAGGGGCTCCCCAGGGTTTGCGGCAGAATCGCGCATCCCCAGCGACCGGATCGTAGGGGACTCCCGCAAACGCGTGCGCCTGGGTACCGCTGGCACCCCCAGCAGCCTCCCGAGTGCCTGATGCTGCCTTTGGTTCCTGCCGGGCCAGCCCGTGGCGATCCCGGATGTCGACGCTAGAGGGCGCGCAAGGGTCGCTGCGCCGCGCCGGCAAAGCGAGGAGCGGCCCCCGGACGCGCACACCAAGGGGGCCTGCAAGGTGCGGGGTGCCCGCCGGTAGTGGGGTGCGCGCAGGACGCCAAGGGCGCTGGCCCGGCTATAGCCGGGCGGAGGGATGTTGCGCGCTTGGATGGACTGAGGGAGAGGGTGCACCTGAATTGACTCTCTGCTGGGCGGAGACAAGCCCGGGTGAAATTAACTGACAAGCAGGAAAAAGGACAGCGTGAGATGCCGCTTAACCTAGAGGCCCCTCCAACTCTGAGTTCCACGCTGCATCCCCAAAACTGCTTAGGAGTAGTCTGATCCCACGAGCACGCACCACTCCACACAACACACACACACACAACACACCACACCACACACACACACACACACACACACATCCTTCAGAATGGGGCAGGGGGGGGCGTGGGGAGACTGGTTGGTGGGAGAAATGAACTTTAAAAGGCTTTTAAAGCAAAAAAGAAAACGAGGGTTGCACGAGGCTGAGGTACTTGAAATGATTTTTGTGCTGCAAATTGCTATGCTTTTACTGAAGCGCTGATGAAAATAAATGAAGCTCCTCTCTCTCTCCTTTTTGCTAATAAATGAAATGAAAAAAGCACCATTATTATGCCACCTGCTTCTAATTCCTAATTGTGGTAACTTAATTCTCAGATTGTTGTTAGCTGCTTAATATCGCGGGCGCAGAAGCACACACACACACACACACACACACACACACACACACATTAGGGGGGGAAAAAAAAGAAAGTACGGAGGGCCGTGTGGGTCTCTTTTGGCTGATGCGGTGTAAGGTGTGCGGGCTTATTTTTTCATTTGGTTTGGTGGCTGTTCCTATCAAGTCCTGTGCCGGGTGGAGGGGAGAAGTCTTTATTCTCTTTCAGCGTCCATCTGAGATTTCAGAGGGAATAAAAGGGCTTCTAAGATGCTCAAAACCTAAAAAGTCCATGAAAAGTGACCGCTGATGAGACCCACGTTTTTTCTCCACTGAAATAGAATGGTGCTTATTTCCTATAAAAGACAAAGCCTCAGTGTTTGTAAGCTGGTTCCAAAGTGCCCGCTATGAACCTCCAAACCTCCCAGTCCCCAGCCTGGGGTTTGTAGCTGATTCACGGGGATGAAAATCCTTTCTATCCTTAGAGTGAAGGTGGGGACCTGATTTAAAATTTCTTCCTGGAAAACAGAAATTACCCGATCCAAATTACAATTTTGCCAAAGTCAGGAGCTGTATTTAGTGTATTATCTAATTTTCCATTAAGACTAAGTCTTTTTGTTCATTCCTAAATGGCTGCTCTTATTGTTGGAAAGTTCTGGAGCATAGGATATATTGGGAAAGGTGTTAAGAGGGCCCCAAAGACATACAGATTTAGGAGGAAAACCAATGTATTACTTTGGTACAATTATGAAGAGAGACGATTTCCTCGTACATACATATATCTCCTCTAGCTTTATGCAAACAGCCAGCTAAATGCATAAGAATAATAACAATTTAATCAAGAACAATTTGTCACTGTTGATACATCCGTCAGGAAGGCAGAATTGCCATTTGTGGAACCAAATGAAATTGACTTGACGCTTACTGCCACGGCCTCGTGGTCTTTGATATTTTCACCCTAGATGCCGTTTGTCTCTCATGAGTGGGTATAGAGAATAAGGTGGAAAATGTGAGCTCAACTGCACCTCGGCCAGTTTGGGGCCTGGTGAGGAAAGCAGTCAGACCCCTGATCCCGGTTCAAACTACCCTCGAAGTACTGCAGCAGACACAGCAATGTCCCTGTTGACGGTGAAATCCCGAGCCAGCAGGTGAGAACGAGGTCCAGCTCTCACCAGAAGGGCGCCCGGCACAAAGAGACAGCAAGATGCCACCCCGTCCGGAACAGGAACCAAGTTCACGAAGGAGAGAGTGTAGAATGGCGAAGCGAAACCACAAGAAAACACTTGTGAATGAAATAGCAAGCTCTCAATGGAGCCGGAGCAGCAGGTGCTGTTTAAATAACCAAAATAAGGTTGCCAGCAACAGATCCGATGTTTGCTGGGTTCTTTCCTATGCCGCGTAGCATTAGAAAGTGAGTGTGTAAAAATATAAGCCCACATCTGCAGGCAGAGAGCTAGGCTGATGCAAAAGGGATGTCGCGAATGAACCCCCAGTTCAGGAAAATGTACAGAAGGTTTGCTCTTTAAATTCTCCATAAGAGAAAGTGGAAGATGTGAGAGTCTGGGTTGTAGTGAGAAGCAGAGAGGTAACACTGAATGTTAATGTATATCATGATCAACCTACAGCGTCTTATTTACATCTTGAGCTATTTGTTGCTGATTCTCCAAGCAACTGTTTTGTACTGGAACTCTCAAAGCTGAACCAGAAGCATTTAAATGACCCTGCGTGTTTGTTATGCGTCTTCTAGAAGGTGCGGGTAGACACACGCACGCACTCACACACATACACCAGTCCCCTGTCTATGCACACAGCCAGAGTGCACACCCCACTCCACTTATCTGTACAAATCTCTGTCATCCATATTCCCAAACACAGAAGAATCTATGTATTTATTTCTCTCTTGAAGTCGACTATGAAACACAAGTCAACACTCTTAAATGTCATCTTTTAATACCTCATATAAAAGGCAAACTTTTCCTAACATGCTTTCCTCCGATCCTATTTAATGAACTCCCCCGAATCCTGCCTGTGCCCAGTTTCATCTGTAGAGCTTGGGCACAATATTTTATAAAAAAAATTTTTTTCTGGTATTAAAAAATGGAAATAAAAAAGCAGGGGAAATATTTTAAAGTCAATTAAAATTTTGTGTACGTTTTCATTTTTTAATGATAAATTAAGTTACTAATTTTGTCCGTGCTCTTTGTAGACACGGCAGGTTTAATTGCTAATTGTTAACTGCGAATGAATACATTTGCATATTAATTAGCTCCCAATTTACATTTTTAATTTGCTTCCTTCAAAAGGTGCAAGATAAAAGGTCGTGTTATTTTAAATAATTTATGCTTTATTGCATGAAATACGCTAATATGAAATGTGCCTACTAATTTTAACCCCTTTTCTAAGAAGGAAAATGAGCACTATTAGAAGGAAGAAGGCAAAGCTGGTGGTGTTTTGAAAAACAACATTATGCCTTGTTGTTTCTCAGCGGCTGAGCCTCCTTTCTCTGCAGCCTCGTTGGGCAGAAAAATGAATGTATTCTTTCCTTTACCATCAGTTTAAAAAGTGATAATGTATTTGAAGAACAAAACAGCTGCAGTGGAGGGTGTCTGTGCTGAGGGGAGGCAGTGATCTGTGCTTTATCCAAGGAAGGACTCACAAAATGGGTTTTGGTTTCTAGTAAACATTGCCAGCGATCGGAAGCTCCGTACAGCGGAGAAGCTCTAAACGCAAGCCACTTCTTCCCCCACCCCCTGAAAGTCTCGCTGCCACTCACTTCTGCCTCGGTTTCGGAATCCAAGTTGCTCATGCTGGCTTCTTGAAAAACCTTGAGCTCGTTTCAACAGGAGAGAGTTCGTTCTTTTCCAAGAGCTGACCAAAGAGGTTCTCAAATTGCGGCGTTCGCTCCTCACCTCTTTCTTGTCAGTCAGCTGCACTCTAAGAAAATCAAACCCAGTTGTTAAAGGCAGTGATACTAATGCATCGTGGCTGAGACCAGGAAAATAATGCTCCATTTAGAAAGGGGTGGGGTGGTGGTGGTGTCTGGATTGGTATATTTTGACCAGGTTTGATCGAAATACCTCCTTTTCTTTCTCTTTTCTTTTGTGGGATGTTGTTTGGAGCCATACCCATTAAAATGGGGCTCCTAGTTCACAGAGTTTCAGTCATCATCTTTCTGAATAAGCAGTCATTTGAAAAATTTTAAAACAGGATTTGGGAGGCAGAAAATCAGATTTTAGAGAAGATAGCAACGATTTGGAGGAAACAGAAACCTGTCAGTTCGCTCCGTGAGTTGCTACTGCATCTCAGCCCTCTCTGTTAGGTTAGATTTTTGCAGATGGAGCCCAAGCCACAGGCTGGTGGTGAGAACCACCTGGGTGAGGAACCCCAAGCTTGCACTCGCCGGGGTTAACGTATAGAGCTGCACAGGCGCCAGGAAAGGAGGAAAGAGGGAGATGTGCACAGAGAGCTCAGCTCTGCAGGACTCTGCGGGACCAAGGGCAGAAATAACACAGAACAGCTTTTCTGCATGGCTCCAGAGCTCTGACCCAAAGCCTTCCCCATTCCCAGCGTCAAAACACACCCTCCTGGACCGTGTGGAGCCAGCCCGGGTGGGAATTCGGTGTCAACCTAGTGTCAACCTGACTCAGTCCAAATGTTAAGCCACAGAACAGAGCTGGATATTCACCAGAGGGTCGATCTCTTCAGGCAGTTACGTTGCTGCATTGACAGGAACACCCCTGGGTTCTTTTAGGAAGATACCCTGGCAGTTAGGTATAGCCCCCCACCCCACCCCACCCCCGGCTCCAGGAGCCAGGTGTGCGGGCTCAACCCCCAGTTATTAGGATTTTCAGGCAAGAAGATTTCCTTCTGCTCGCATCAACATCAGCAGAGTGAACACTCTCCATGCAGCCTTGACTGTTAGCCCGTCTGAGGGTGCATGGCTACGAGGAAAGGAGGCCCAGTGTAACTGTGTGTTACTCCCACCTCGCCCAGACACAGAAGAGGTAGGAAGAGCCGCAGATGTCACCGTGAAGTCATTAGCTTACGGCCATCTCTGCCCAGCAGTGGAAGGGGGCACACAGAGATGTGTGGGCCAGTCGTTTCTGTACAGCCCAGGGAAGCAGGGGGGGAGACCACCCTGAGGAATGCAGGTTTCACCTGCGTCGAGTGCTTGGGTGTTTTATTCAGCTGCGCACGGACGCTGTTGTAAATCCACACGCACAGACACGGTGATTGAGGACCAGCTTCCCGCAACATCCTGCACAGAAGACTCACCGTGTTGCTGTCTCCCTCGTGGAGGTTTCCCATATTTCAGATACTTCAGCCCTCCCGTAAATCAGGGGTTAATTGTGATTTCTTTCAGACCAGTGGAAATAGGAAGCTGAGACTTCTGGAGAATCGCTTGCAAGTGCAGTGGAACACAGAGGGAGGGGCAAACTTCATGAAATCCAACTTCCCTGCTTTTCCTGAGCCATGTGTGGTACGTGTGTGTGTATGTGTGTGTGTGTGTGTGTGTGTGTGTGCACACGTGCGCAAGCGTGCTCCTGCTTGTGTGTTAAAAAATAAAAGCATCAGGTACAAATGTTGGAAAATCCTGGGACACATTAATTAGTAAAGCCACTTAGGACAAGTGAAACTCATGCACTCGGAAATTTCCGCAGCCCGGTGTCTCCCTGACATCCAGCCCGGTTTGTTTAGTGTAATAGTCAAAACATTTTTTTCTTCTCTCGGGTCCTGTTGATCCGTAGTATAATTTGAATTCTCAAGCTGTTATCCATACATCATTTCCAATAGCAATCCAAATGAAAGGAAACAATTTCATATTCTACAATTAAGCAACTCTGAGCATGCAACAGGCAGGAGGCGTTACGGGGAGGTTAGGGGAGGGTGAGCAGTTGGTAGGGGACAGAGGCCTGATGAAGCTGACCGACGGAGCGGGAGCAGGCAACTCAGGAGCTTCACCTAAAAGACTCTGAGGGTTTTACTGGCTTCCCTGGTGACTCAGATGGTAAAGAATCTGCCTGCAGTGCAGGAGATCCAGGTTCGATCCCTGGGACGGGAAGATCCCCTGGAGAAGGGAATGGCAGCCCACTGCAGTATTCTTGCCTGGAGAATTCCATGGACAGAGGAGCCTGGTCGGCTACAGTCCATGGGGGTCACAAAGAATTGGACACGACTGAGCAACTAACATTTTCACTTTCGAGTCTTTTAGGTGAATTCTCTGGATTCAGATACACAGCTTCCCTTTCCACTGCTTCCCCTTTTTGAAAAATGGAATTTTTCTCTCTGGAAAATTCCAGCATGTTTGACAAATTTATTCCAATGGGACTCCTTTGCTCCCCGTTTGAAAAGAAACCACTTCTGGGGTACACAGAAAAGTCCTATATTCCACAGTAGACAAGGCTAGGCTGATTCCTTTCTTTTAAATTTCCCCCCGCCAACAGGAAAGGGTTTGAAGAATCGCTTCTACCATGGATACCGGAGAAGGGAATTTTAAGTAGGCAGAATGCAATCACCCAAATTGGAATTCAGCCAGGACACTGCCAGGGCAATTACTCCTCCTCTCGTGCTAAATACCAGGGGAGCGTAAATGACCCAAGTGGCACAGACCCTCGATTCTGCACCCCCATCCGAGCGAGTCACGGGGCTCCTGGGGCAGCAAGCCCTAGGGCTCACCACAGACAGACAGTGCCTGTCCCCCCCACCCCCCCACCCCCGTCATCCCCGGCTCATCTCCATCCCTGAGTTGGTGCCGTGGCTTCTTATCTAAGGGACTCCAGACCCCAGCCTGACTTGGCCTCCTGCCTCGGGCCATGATGCACGAGATGAAGGCTGGAGGAGGGGTGAGGAGAAGTGGCTCTTAAAGGAGGTGAGCTACCAAGACCTCCTCAGAGGGGCCTAGGCAATCATACTGACCCCCCCAAAGGGGCTCTCTCTCTGTGATCAGGCTTTGAGAAACCACCCCAAAGGCCGTGTCTTCACAGGCTTTCAGAACCAAAAGGCTGCAGAGCGCTCCAAGTCTGAGAAGGTGTTTCGGCTGCTCAGAGGCTGTCTCTTATACACATCTAGATGTGTATAAGAGACAGGTCCTGCACCAGGTTTCTGTAAAATTCACCAGGTTTAAAGCTGAGACCAGAAATGAATTTTTAAAATAACAGCTCCCCCTGACACCTCCTCAGAGGGTTGTCCCTCTCCCGGGCCTCCATCCCATTGCTAGATGAGTTTTGAGTACCGTCATGCGTCTCACAGCCCTCTGAGTAACCCTGGGGAGGCAGCTTCTTGTATCTCCATCTCCTTAGCCCCAAACTGAGCACCGAAGAGGTGGTGACCTGCTCTGGGTCACACACTTCAGTTTCCAGCATTGTCGTATCCCAGACCCCACACTCCTCTGTTTTTAAAGGAAACCCCTGAACTAGAATCCGGGCGAGGCTTGACTCTGCTTTTGCTTCCTTACGGAGCAGATTTCTCTTTCAAGAAAAGCATTTATTTTTTAAATAGGTTTTTAGTATTACACACAGGACTGTAATGAACATCCTTGGTATGTTTGCCGGTGCACACGTCTCTGATCGTAATCAGAGACTTTATTTAGGACTTGAAATAATTTCTTAGCAGTGGCATTGTTGGTGTAAAGGGAATGCACATTTTTTAAAATGGTGTAGATTATCAAATCGCCCCCGGGAAAGATTCACAGGCTCGCCAGCACCATGAGCCTGCTCCTGACGGGATGGTTATTGGAAACCTTTTCATTCCTCATTCATGTAGATTTCATGTTGATTACAGACACAATACTGTGTATATCTTCCGCTGCCACCTTCCCTAAGGCCCCTGGCCCCTGGAAACTCTCACAGTGACCGGGGCACATGCTCGGCCCCCTGACATTCACGGCTGTGTATCATCTGGGTTTTTCTGTGAATCTGTTGTTTGCTTGGATTGGAAAGTGAGCTCGTTGGGTCAGGAACTGAGTTTTATTCATCTCTGTATCCCCAGTGCCCAGCACAGGGCCTCATGTGAAGAAATAGCCCCGTGAGTGCTTGGGCTGGTAAGTCTGTAGAGCCTACGATCACTTGGATGGAAGATGACATGGAGGGAGGGAAAATCACAGGGTTTGGAGTCAAGCCCGTGAGGTTCCCATCCTGACCCCACTTAGAGATGCACGTGTGGACTTGAGCAAAATCACTTAGACTCACACATAAAACGGAGCCACGCATCCACCCTGTGGAGTGGCTGTCAGCCTTTGAGAAAACCATGGCCAACACCTAAGTCTGTGATTTTTAGTTTTCCAGCTCCTGTTCATGGGAGGCCAGTGGCTTCAGTGGGCCCTTGGGTTCTTAGCAAACTTCTCACTAACCAGCAGCCACGTGAGAAGAGTGAGACAAATATGGCGAGTTTTTCTCAAAGCAAAATCCGTTTAATTTGTAGGACAGTTCTTTACTTGGAAACGGTTATTTTTTTTCCCTTTTTTTTCTGCTAGAATCCTTTTGCTTATTTTTTATTTTTTTAGTTTTCCTTTTTTTTCTTTATTTCCTTAAAAGTTTTTTCCCTTTATAGCACATTGGTGACAGTACCCGGGAAAGTGTTTTATTCTTTCTACACTTTTGAGTTAAAAAAATTCAAAAGTTAGTGACTCTGTGTGAGTTTCCTGGACCTCAACCCTTTCATATTTTTCTGGTTCATAAATGTATTAAGGGCTGAGAACAAGGGTGATCTGGGAGCTCTGTTCAGATCTCTCATCAAATATGACAGCTCTCTACCTGGATGGAGGGTGAGAGACAAAGAATCAGGAGGCAAAAATGCAAATGTCCTGCCATCAAACTGCTCACCCTTATTATCATTAATACTATTTTTTTTGGCTGTCCTTTGTGGCTTGTGGGATCTTAGTTCTCCAACCAGGGATCGAACCTGTGTCCCCTATAGTGGAAATCTGGAGCCCTAATCACTGGACTGCCAGGGAATTCCCTGCTCACCCTTATTTCTGAGTAATAGAAGAAAATGAGAAGACGTTCTCAAAAAAATAATTTTTTTGAGACCTAAAATACAAGACTTTCTGAGTCTCCATGTTGGTCCCTTTGAGGCAGTGATGGTGGTGGGTGGGGTGGGGGGTGGCGGGGCTCAGCTCCCCCAGATGCCGCATTCAGAAGCGCCTTCCGTTTTGCACACGCTCCCAACTTCATCAACCCTCAACCTCTTCATTCCAGATGGCTTCTTCAGCTTTTCATCATCCGTCTTACGAGCTGTTCCAGTCCTGACCGTTTCTAAACATCAAATCAACCCATAAAGAAAGGAGATTCGCCAAGGTCCAGAAGCTTCAAAGCAGGAACTCAAGCCTCTGAAATGCCGACCCGGCTCCTTACGTTTTTATGACCTGATGGGCCCGCGCCTTTTAAAGCACAGTCTTCACTCCTTGGTTGGTGCCGTGGCTTCTTATCTAAGGGACTCCAGACCCCAGCCTGACTTGGCCTCCTGCCTCGGGCCATGATGCACGAGATGAAGGCTGGAGGAGGGGTGAGGAGAAGTGGCTCTTAAAGGAGATGAGCTACCAAGACCTCCTCAGAGGGGCCTAGGCAATCATACTGACCCCCCCAAAGGGGCTCTCTCTCTGTGATCAGGCTTTGAGAAACCACCCCAAAGGCCATGTCTTCACAGGCTTTCAGAACCAAAAGGCTGCAGAGTGCTCCAAGTCTGAGAAGGTGTTTCGGCTGCTCAGAGGGCCCAGAGCCCGTGGGGAAATCAGGGGAGGGGCGCCCTAGTGTGGAAGGCAACCACATGAGGGGTTTGTTGAGGACTGAATGACGCTCCCTCAAAGCCACGTTTACTTCTTAGCCCCTGATGCCTGGGAACGTGAGCTTATTTGGAAAAAGCATCTTTGCAAACATACTTAAATCTAACATCTCCAGATGAGACCATTCTAGACTACCCAGTGGGCCCTAATCCCATGACAAGTCCTTATAAAAGGTGCTCAGAGGAGAGACGCAGAGGAGAAGGCCATGTGAAGACAGGCCATGGGGACTGATGCTGCCACAAGCCAAGGGGCGCCAGGAGTCTGCAGAAGTGGGAAGAGACCCAGAAGGAGTCTTTCTTAGGGCCTTCAGTGGAACATTGCTCAGCGGACACCTTGCTGTTAGGCTTCTGCCTGTAGAACTGGGAGAGAATACGATTCTCTTTCCCCAGCAGCCCCGGGAAACTCATACGAGTCTCTCTGGGCAGAAGAGGGATTTCTTCATTTTAGGAGCTCAGGGCTGTCCCCGGTGGTGCCTGGGAGGGTCTGAGATGGGCGCACCGGGGACAGGGATGCGGTGACCAGCAGACCCGCGACACCGGGGCAATGCCCCCACGTCTGAGCAGCTGCAGCCTGTTTCAGGAACCTCGAAGGGGCTCTGAAAGAAGAACAGGGAAGCAGCAAAGAGATGAAATCTGTGCACCCAGGTATGTGAGCAGAAATACTTACAGCTTTGCTTATAGTGGAGAAAAACTGGAAACATGCTAAAGGTCCAGCTCTGGGGGACTGAAAAACAATCTTGTACAACCACTGAAACGATGTATAGATTTGTGGTAATTGTTATGGACAACATTCCATGACATATATTAGAATGGAAAAAACTTACAAATAGTAACAGTAAGTACAGTGTGACCCCATGCCTGGATTATCTAAGTGTACATTCTACTTCAAGAAAGAAAAGCTGCTAATGAGATTATCAGAAGATGAGGGGACAATGGGCAATTTTTGCTTTTATTTTTTTCTCTCTTCCCACCATTCCTGATTTTTTTTTCTACAGTGGAATTTATGACTGCATGATATTTTAAGGCTTGGTTTTTATAAGATCCCTTGGTGGAATTGAATATAATCTTCTAAAGTGAAGTCCTTAATACAAAAATCATCAGTAAAGTTATCTTCCTGCCTTAAAAAAAAGCCTTCAATACCCCTGGAGGGGATGTGAATTAGTTCAGTCCTTTCAGAGAACAATCAGGCAGAATCTATTAAAACCAAAACCACACGTACCCTTGGATCCAGCAATTTCCCTCCCAGGCATCTATCTTAGAGAAGTTCTCAAACACCCACACAGGTAGCTTGCAGAATATATCCATTGAAACATCGCTTACAAGAGCAAAAATGTGGAAGTGAGCTAAATGTTTATAACCGAGTAAAGTAAAGTAAATGTCGCTCAGTCATGTCTGACTCTTTGCGACCCCAAGGACTGTAGCCTATCAGGTTCCTCCGTCCATGGAATTTTCCAGGCAAGAGTACTGGAGTGGGTTGCCATTTCACAGAAGGCAAGTTCAAAAAAGGATGTGCATTGCTTTTGTGGAACACTCCCTAACCATTAGAAAGAATGAGATAGATTCCTCTATAGTGACCTAGGAGGATTTCTAAGATGTAGTTACAGGAGAAGCAAAAATATAACCGAGTAAAGTAAAGTAAATGTCGCTCAGTCATGTCTGACTCTTTGCGACCCCAAGGACTGTAGCCTATCAGGTTCCTCCGTCCATGGAATTTTCCAGGCAAGAGTACTGGAGTGGGTTGCCATTTCACAGAAGGCAAGTTCAAAAAAGGATGTGCGTTGCTTTTGTGGAACACTCCCTAACCATTAGAAAGAATGAGATAGATTCCTCTATAGTGACCTAGGAGGATTTCTAAGATGTAGTTACAGGAGAAGCAAAAGCAGATTGCAGATAAATAGGTAAAGAAGATGTGGTGTAAATATATGCAATGGAATACTAGTAAGCCATAAAAAGAATGAAATAATATCACAGGCAACAAAATGGACGGACTTGAAGATCATACTAAGTGAAGTAAGTCAGAGAGAAAGACAAATATCATATGATGTCAGTTATATGTGGAATCTCAAATATGACACAGATGAACGTATCTACAAAACAGAAGCAGACTCACAGACACAGAACAAAGTTGTGGTTGCCCAGGGGGAGGTGGTTGGGGGAGGGACGGAGCGTGAGCCTGGGGTTAGCAGACGCAAACTGTTAGATGTTTAGGAGGAATAAGCAACAAGGAGCTACTGCATTCCACAGGGAACTAGACTCAATACCCTGTGATGAGTCATGGAAAACAATACGAAAAGAATGCATATATGTGCACGTCTATGCTGAGCACTGAAGAACTGATAGTTTCAAACTGTGGTGCTGGAGAAGACTCTTGAGGCTCATGGGACTATAAGCAAATCCAACCAGTCAATCCTAAAGGAAATCAACCCTGAATATTCACTGGAAGGACTGAGGCTGAAGCTGAAGCTCTGATACTTCGGCCACCTGATGGAAAGAGCTGACTCATTGGAAAAGACCCTGATGCTGGGAAAGACTGAAGGCGCGAGGGAAAAGGGACAATAGAGGATGAGATGGTTGGATGGCATGACTGACTGAATGGACATGAATTTGAACAAACTCCAGGAGATAGTGGAGGACAGAGAAGCCTGCAGTCCATGGGCTCACACAGAGTTGAACATGACTTAGCAACTAAACAACAAGACTTAGCAACTTACCAACAAGTGGTAATAGGTTCTTTAACACTTGAGCAACTGTGGAATGAGCAGTGGTAAAGAATTCCCCTGCCAGTGCAGGAGATGCAGGAGAGGCAGTTTGGATCCCTAGGTCGAGAAGATTCCCTGGAAGAGGAAATGGCAACCCACTCCAGTATTCTTGCCTGGGAAATCCTATAGACAGAGGAGCCTGGCGGGCTATAGTCCATCAGATCACAAAGAGTCAGGCAAGACTTGGCGACTGAGTACAGATCTTTCGGGATGATTCCCATCACAGGGTCCTTAATCACATCCACATCTTGCTTCAGATGTTGTCACACTGTGTGTAGGTGGGGAGAGGGAGGTGAGTGACCGTGACAAGGAGCTTCTTGCTATCTCTAGGTATGTACAGTTTGAATAATATACATTAAGAAGGCAGCCATGTTTTGTTTATTAAAATAAATAAGATGAATGAGTAAAGAAACTGGAAAGCTTCATGCACTGAAGTTGAGGGCTGCGGGCAGGTGCCCTGCCTGTCAGTTCCCTGTGACGAGGTGTACGTACCTCACCTCCTTTCCCTGCGTCTCTCTCTTTCTCATCTGTCCTGCCAGGGTGTTGGATACAATATTGTCTCAGAGCCCTTTCAGCTCCCCAGTGGCTCAGATGGTAAAGAATCTTCCTGCGATGAGGGAGACCTGAGTTTGATCCCTGGGTTGGAAAGATCCCTTGGAGAAATGAATGACAACCCACTCCAGTATTCTTGCCTGGAGAATCCCATGAACAGAGAAGCCTGGTGGGCTACAGTCCACGAGGGTCACAAAGAGTTGGACACGACTGAGTGACTAATACTTTCACTTTCAGCTCCAAGAGCCCCCAATTCTCTGTTTGCAGCCACAGAAGAGATTATTTTCTCTTCCACCGGATGGAACTTGAAGGTCACTGCATTGGGACCCAACACGTTACTCTGTTTTTGAAGTGAGAAGAAAAAAAAAAACCCCTTCCCCCATGGGACTTCTAGAGCCCACCCAAGCCCTAAGCCCCCCAACTGTCTCTTCGGCAGAAAGAATACTGCTGACCCCCAGCAGACTTTAAAAATAGCGGATATGCAAAGAGATTTTCTGAGACTTTGGGAGGGATTTCTTTAGTACCCTGCTCTGTAATAGCCAGAAGGTGTTTAATAAACATGATATGCAGCAGTTGCTAAGAGAATCTGATTTATGTACTGAGGCGATGCCAAGCAACTGCACATCGGGGTTGTGCCCTTTTCTTTGACTGTGAATCCTGATATTCTGATGGAAGCAATTGGGCTGAACTTTATTTATAATCAGCTTACAGCATGGATAGCTGTATTGTAAGTGCTTCTCAAATTACATAGCAAATCTTGTTGTCTCCTTAGGCAAATAGGAAGCCCACATCATAAGCTTTAATTGTAATACAGGTCACTGTCAAGGGTAAAATATTTTCCAAACCCTTCTGATGAGTGAAAGCGTCTATGACAGAAGCAGGGGCCGGGGCCACAGTCCCAGCTCCTGAGGACAGCTCAGAAGGCATCCAATAAATAAATTGACATTAGGGAAAATCTCATTATGGAAAAAAATTTAATTTTTCTACATTTGTGTTGAAGAGATCACCAAGAAGCACAGATCCCTGGGTCTAAGAAGCTTCTCTCCAAAATGAGTTAGAGCTAAATTCCAGAAAATGCGAGAGAGGGAAGACGCCTTGCTTCACTGGCTCAGAGGGAAATCAGAGCAGATGGGAAGGACCAGTTTCCCAGATATACACACAGGACACAGGACGAGACTTTGAGAGCTTCTCTCTTTGCTAAGGCTGCCCATCAGACCACAGTTACCATGGCGTGATTCCTGAACTGTAAATCTGAAATTCCTCTCCAAAGGAGCAGCCACAGAAAGGATCCCAGAGGAAACAAAATTCCCTTTCTGAAACATTTTCATCATTCATAATTAAAATGCAATGGATTCAAATCAAAAGAGCTAGTATTTTTTGGTGCCTTTTAAAATCTCTCTGTCACTTGGCCTTTTCCCTGTGCAGAAAAATCAGCCATAAGTGACTTCAGATCAACCACTCTTAACTGAGGTTTGTGCTAGAATGAGGGACAAGTGGATCATTCCAGTTGTCATGTATGTCCTGTAAAATTCCTAATATATTTAACAACAACAAAGTAAGTAGATGATAGATAGATGATAAATAGTAGATAGACAAATAAACATCATAGAGAGATGAGAGATACATGGATAAAGAATCTGTCTGCAAAGAAGTAGATGTGGCTTCAATTCCTGATTCAGGAAGATCCTCTGGAGAAGGGAATGGCTACCCACTCCAGTATTCTTGCTTGGACAACTCCACGGACAGAGGAGCCTGGGTCACAAAGAGTCGGACATGACTGAGTGGCTAACTACTACATAGATAGATAGACAAATAGACATGATAAATAGATGGTGGATACATAGATAATAGGAATGATAGATGGACAAATGAAAGGTAGATAGATAGGATAGATGGTAGGGACATAGGTATGACAGATGATAAATAGAGACAGAGATAAATAGATATCTCCTCTCTATGCCCTTTTGTCCACCTTCAAGTGTCCATTTATCTTTTTTTTTTTAACCTCAAAACTTTAGGCACGTTTCCTCCCACCAGTCCCAGCTGGCCCTGGTGCTGCCGCCATATATATGCCCCTGGTTGGTATCTGTGTATAAATTTATATGAGAGAAAGCGAGATGGTCCCCACTCACTTGCAGTGCTCTCCAGTGGCACAGAATCCATTCATTCTTTTGGTTCATCCAGCAGATCTTTATTGAGCATCTAATATATTATACACCAGCTTCCCTGGTGGCTTAGATGGTAAAGAATCTGCCTGCAGTGCAAGAGATCCGGGTTTGATCCCTGGGTCAGGAAGATCCTCTAAAGAAGGAAACAGCAACCCACTCCTGTATTCTTGCCTGGAGAATCCCATGGACAGAGGATTCTGGGGGGCTACCATTCGTTGAGTTGCAAAGAGTTGGACACAGCTGAACAGCCGACACTTTCACTTTAATATGTGCCAGGTGTACTGGGTGCTGGAAATACAAAAGGGACTGAGACAGAGGGGATCTAGCTGACAGTTTCATGAAGCAAGATGAAAGCAAAAGAAGAGTCTAAGCGTGAACTGGAATGCTTGCTGGGCACTCAGCACTGTTAAGAGAAATGACAGTGTTAAGTGGACCAGCTGTATCTGGGAAAGTCTCTTGCTGACGTGGCAGTCAAGGACCTTGTCCAGCACACACAGGGTGAGAGCACTCAGGAGGGATGGAAAGGCAGTTACATGCAGACGGATGGCTCATGCTGCCTGGGGCTTTGCAGTTTACAGAAAGAAGGAATGTACACCGTCTCCTTTAATCCTTTCTAAACCTGGGGGCTCAGGTGAGCAACACAGACGAGAGAGGATTGTGCCCCTTTTACAGATGATGAAAATGAAGCTCAGAGGGTTACAGACCTGTTGGAGATCACTCAGAGTAAGCAGTGGCTCTGCTCCAAGTCTTCTCTTATTCTTGAAGTCAACACAACCAGGAGTAGCCCCGGGCAAGGTCACTCTCAGAACTCATGGCTACCTTTGTGGAAAGTAGAAAATGACCCTTTCTCTGGGCAGATCCAGCCCAACTTCACCAGCTGAGCATGGCTGGTGGTCAGCACCTCTCACCATCCCCGTCCCCGCCCCCCACCTGCCTGGGGACCCTTGTGCAGTGACCAGCCTGCACCACTGCACAGGGCAGTCCTGGACATGAGAGTCTTTTCTGATATCTATTCCTTTCCACACAAGATGTCACTTGCCTTTCCCACCTGCTCCCACCCCATCTTCCACTCTGCTGCACGCTCACTAGGCTCCTCCATGCTGTTGGACCTATGAAAACGTGTTTCTCCTGCCTCTTCTGACTTTTTACTTCTTCTCAGCCTCTTAATGTTCTTGATTCGGATCTGAGACACCTGTCCCTCCCTCTGTGATGCCTCTCCGACTCTCTGCCTCGAAAAGCCCTTTCTCAGATCCCCCTACAGCCTCTCTGACTTCTCTTTCTTCCAACGTCTACTCAGACATCAGAGTCATCTTTAAAAGATACAAGTCACATTATAGCACTCTCTTGCCTAAAAACCACTCCAAAGCTTCCCCTGGTTCTTAAGACACAGATAAATCCTCACGTGGCCTCCAAGAACATGCTTCAGGTGGCCTTCACTTCCCCACATCCTCACCTGATGCCACTCTTTCCCTCTTCTGAACTTTGCCTTGTTCCTTGAATTCATAGCTTCCTCCTTCCCCTAGGACCCTTGCGTTTGCTGTTCCCTTTAAAATGTGGCAGGTAGTCTCTCATAGTAATAGCTGACACTTAATAAATAATATATGTTCCAGACTTCAATCTACAATTTTTTCGTGTATTTACTCATTTAACTCCCACAGCAACCCCATGAGAGAAATACCATTAGGATTGCCACTTTAAAGACCCAGACTGGGAGGCCCCAAGATTGTAAACACTTTGCTTGGAGACTCACGGCTAATTAGAGCAAGGATGGTGGTCCAGGTCAGTGTGACTTCGGAGTTCACAGCATACTGGTGCTGTCAAGCTCTCTCGTTACAACAGAGTGTGCACGGTCTTGCCTTATTTTATAGGCCTGACACTGAGAAAAGTACCCCAAACGTACTCAGTATGTTCAGTCGATGTTGAATGTGCAGATCCAAGAGCCAGAGTCCCTAGGGGACCACCTAGAACCCCTCTAGGCAAGCCTGGGATGTGAATGATCGTGGCGTTGGTTTCCTATGGCGCTGTAACAAATTACCACTATCTTGGTAGTTTAAAACAATATGCTAGGGACTTCCCTGGTGGTCCAGTGGTAAGAATCGTCCTCTTAATAAAAGGGGACTCAAAGTCAATCCTCGGTTGGGGAACTAAGATCCAACAGGCTGGGGAGCATCTGTGTCCTTGAATCACAACAAGAGAGAAGCTCACAACTAATCACAACTAAGACTTGATACAGCCAAAAATAAATAATTTTTAAAAATAATAAAGTAGGCCAAAAATTAAAAAAAAAAAGAAAACAACATATTAGTCACTTACTGTTCTGGAGCTGAGAAGTCCAAGGTCAGTGTCCATTGTCCATAGGGCTGAGCACCCTCTGGAGGCTCTGGAGGGACGTCTGCAACCTGGCCTTTTCGAGTTTCTAGAGCAGCCTGGTTTACATTCCTTGGCTCCTGGCCCCCTTCCTCCACCTTCAAAGCCAAGTGTGTAGCATGTTTCTTTAGTCATTACACCGCCCTCTTCAGTGTCAAATCCACTCCTGCCTCCCTCTGTAAGGACCCTCCTGATTACAGGGAGGATCACCTGGATAGTCCAGGAGCCTCTACCCATCTCAGGATTCTTAAGTTGATCACCTCTACAACACATCCTTTGCCATGTAAGCTGACATGGTCACAGACTCCAGGAATTCAGGCCTGGATATTTTTGTGGCTGTTATTCAGCCAGTTACCATCAAAAGAGCTGAAAACAAAGAGCAAATCATTGTCTCCTGAGCCTGACACGTGGAGCCTTGCACGCCTGCTCCCATCTGATCTTTTTGTTCAGTCATTCAGTTCTGTTGAACTCTCTGAGATCGCACGGACTGCAGCACACCAGGCTTCCCTGTCCTTCACCATCTCCTGGAGCTTGCTCAAACTCATGTCCATCGAGTCAGTGATGCCATCCAACCATCTCATCCTCTGTCATCCCCTTCTCTTCCTGCTTCAGTCTTTCCCAGCATCGGGGTCTTTTCCACTGAGTCGGCTCTTCGCATCAGGCGGCCAAAGTTTTGGAGCTTCAGCATCAGTCCTTCCAGTGAATATTCAGGGTTGATTTCGTTTAGGATTGACTCAAGACCTTGGAACAGTGCTATAAGATAGATGCTGAGATGGATGCCCTTACTCTTACTCAGAAGCAGGCTTCAAACCCAGGTCTTTGGGACTCAGAGTCACCTATACAACAAATCACAGGATGCCTCCAAGGTCCACAGTCTGTCTCTTATACACATCTCAGCCCTATGGATATGTTTATACAAATATACATAGTTTAATGTACGCCAGTCCCCATAAATTCTGCGGCCAAGTTCCGCACTATCCATTTACTCCGGAAGAGAAAAATGCTTCTCCAGAGGCTGAGATCTTCTCTCTTAAGGGAACCTGAAGGCCCAGGCTTTCTTACTTGCCTCCTGGCTCTCTTGAATCAGGATGAAGAAAAAGTGGAGTCTCCATTCTTTCTTGGTCTAAATTCCTATTTTTCAGGCCTCCTCCTGCACTGTATTGTTTTTTAAGTGGGGGTAAAACAGACATAATATAATCTTTATTCTTTTTACCACTGTTAAGAATATAATTCAGTACTGTTCGCAACATTCACACTGCTGTGCAAAGTCCAGAACTTTTTCATCGTATAAAACTCAGACTCTGTTCCCATTAAACATCAAGTTCCATTTCTCCCTCCCTCTAGCCCCTGGCAACCACCGTTCTACTTTCTGTTTCTATGAGTTTTACTAATCTAGAT
>SJYC01133740.1:0-77280 GCA_006408675.1 Madoqua kirkii | reverse complement strand
ATAAGGTAATGATATCTTGCCACCACCCCTCAGGAGCCCAGTTCCTTCATCCTGCTAAGCAGGCCAACGGTTTAAGTCCTCTTCTGTGGAGCAACCAGGGGAGTGGGTGTCACTGAGAGCAGGCTGGGGTGAGCAGGGCCTTCAGGATCTGAAACATGGGGGGGCTACCCCTTCGCTCCACCTGGAGGGCAGAGAACACGTGGAGAGGGGCTGAACAGCAGCCCGGAAGACCTTCGCATCCTGACCTCCCAGAACCTACGGCTCTATCACCTTGCACAGCAGAAGGGACTCTGCAGGTGGCGACCGAGTTAAGGATCTTGAGATGGAGAGATGATCCCGGGTTATTCAGGTGTGTACTAGTGCAATCACAAATGTCTTTATAGAGGGAGGCAGGAGGGTTAGAGGAGAGAGACGGAAAAGGTGATATGAGGACAGAGCAGAGAGATCTGAAAACGTTACACACCTGGCTGTAAAGACTAAAGAAGGGGCCTCAGGCCAAGGGATCCAGGTGGTCTCTAGTGGAAAAGGCAAGAACCGAGTCTTCCTAGAGCCTCCAAGAGGAGCTTGCCCTGCTGACCCCTTGTTCCCAGCTGCTGGCTTACAGAACCATAAGAGGGTCAATGTGTGTTGTTCAAAGTCAGTGCAGATTGTGCTAGCAACCCAGGCAACTCGTACATCGTGTCATACAGGGGCTTGTGCCTAACACAGGGTTTGGCACATGCAGCGAAGGCTGCCGCAGCAGTTAGACACTCAGTCACAGGGGACACGGGGGCAGGATTGACAGGAAGCCTACATGGTGACCTCCGAGTGTGGACACAGTATCCAGTCTCACGGAGACCATACTGGCAGAACCCAGGCTGGATTCCTAAGCCTTGGCCAAATGGGATTGGCAGGCAAACAAAACCCACTGAAAACGCAGATCTCCATTATGACTCTCCTGCCAAGCTTTTTTTAAAAATTCATTTTGTTATTTATTTTGGCTGTGCTAGATCTTCACCACAGTGAGGGGGCTTCTCAGCTGTGGCTTTTCAGCTTAGTTGTATGTGGGATCTTAGTTCCCTGACCAGGGATCGAACCCAGGCTCCCTGCATTGGGAGCACAGAGTCAGCCACTGGACCACCAGGGAAGTCTCTCTTACAAAGCTTCTGGCTAGGGAGGTGGATAACCACTTGCTCATCGACTCACATGCTTTGCAGACATCAAAGTTCCCACGCCAGCCAGACACTGCATTAGGCAAAGAAGGTTTTATAACCCCCTTAACAGATAAGGACAGCGAGGCTGGGGAAGGTGAGGATACTGGGGGGGCTGGGACTCCTCGGTTCCCTCAACCCCTTGCAACACAGAGCTGGGATGTGCTGGGCATATTTCTCTCCTCCCACAGGGGTTCTACTCCACCCTGTCAGGCAGCAGGAAAAAAAGAAGTCAAGTGTTCAAACCGTTCTCCAACTTGATAATCAGCTCCTACATAATCAATTTCTCTTCCAGATGAGCTAAAGCTTGGGCGTGCGTGTGTGCCAAGTCACTTCAGTTGTGTCCGACTCTTTGCAACCCTGTGGGCTCTAGCCTGCCAGGCTCCTCTGTCCTGGGGATTCTCCAGGCAAGAATACTGGAGTGGGTTGCCATGCCCTCCTCCAGGAGATCTTCCCAACCCAGGGATCGAACCCGTGCCTCCTGTGGCTCCTGCAATTACAAGCAGATTCTTTACCGCCGAGCCATCTGAGAAGCCCTGGAGGCTGGGAGGCGAGGGCTTTTTCCTTTCCCAGCTAGCATCTGGCCTCTGGCCAGCCGGTCCGTCTCCAGCCATAACTGAACACCTCCCCCAAACATGCGCGTGCTCTAATCGAGAGTCAGGATCAAGCCCC
Source organism: Madoqua kirkii (assembly GCA_006408675.1). Classification (NCBI taxonomy): domain Eukaryota; kingdom Metazoa; phylum Chordata; class Mammalia; order Artiodactyla; family Bovidae; genus Madoqua; species Madoqua kirkii. The sequence goes on along the minus strand of SJYC01133740.1, from coordinate 75,418 downwards.
CGGCCCTGAGGACTTAGCATCTGCCATCTGAGCTGACCAAAGGCCAGGAAAGCCAGAATCCAGGAACTTGGGGTCACTCTCTTATCACTCCTTCTTTCATGGGTTCTTTGAGGGGACAAACAGAAGAGGAAAAAGCTTAAAGCAGACGTGACCCATAAAGAAATGAGCCAGGGCTCACCGTGGCAACACAGTAGGTCAGGGAAGAGGCTCCCCCTTACTACTGGGATTGTCCTGTGAAAGTGAATGCATCTCTGATAGCCCCTTAACAAGCCTGTGTTCCAGCCGCAGGGCCCACCCTCCCCTGGAGGTTGCTGGTGTGGCACGTGGTTGTTGAGTTGTTAAGGTTAAACTGTGGGTTGACATTCATCCCCACGTTTCATCACACATATGAGCCTTGAGAATGTAGCCACTTTCTCATGTGCGAGAACCAAGCATGACTGACACATATCCCCAATAGTTCAGGAGCTCAGGCCGTTTTGGGGTAAACGGACATCAGCAGAAGCTGCAGGATGGGAGTTCAATGCCAGGGAGGGCTCAAAGGGCAGAAAGTGGAAGCGGAACTACCCTGCTGGAGAGGCTTCCTGGGAAATGAGACGCTGGGCCCAGTCCTCAAAGACAAGTAGGAGCTCATCAGGCCAAGAGGTTGGAGAGGTTGCTTCCATTCATGAGAAGTAAGAGAGGAGCTGTGTATCGCAGGGAGCTTTGCTCAGTGTTAAGTGACAGCCTGGATGGGAAGGGAGTCTGGGGGAGAATGGATACATGTGTATGTATGGCTGAGTCCCTTCTCTGGTCACCTGAAGCTATCACAACATTGTTAATCGGCTGTACTCCAATATAAAATAAAAAGCTAAAAAAAAAAGAAAAGAGAGAGAGGAAATAAAGGACACTCAGTTACCTGGAAAGAACACTTCCTGGCTGAATAAATGGACAACTTGCAACTTTAGACACAGGGGAGGCCTCTTAAGGATGCCTTGTGGTTTGGACAAGACCTGGCTCTTTGCACAGAGCTAGTGTTAATTGAGTCCATTATGGTGACAAGGCTTGACTGGACTTTGGGAGCATGGCGACGGCTCAGGCACTTAACCCCAATAAGAGTGTGACGTGGTGGGAGGGCAGACCGGCAGGCAGACAGGCTCCTCACCACTCTGGGAGCTCGCAGGGGGCACCTTCTGTTCACCTGCCCAAGCCCCGTCTCTGGGAGGCCATCCGTGCCCAAGGCTGGGTCAGACTTTCCAAGAGGAAGAGCTCCCAGGTGACCGTCGTGGTCATGGCGGCCAAAACTGGCCTCACAGATCCGAGGGGGATGGCGACTCTCAACATCCGAATGGTGTGTTGATTCAAGGGACTCCCCCACCGTGCCTCCACCTCATTCAAGCCTCCCAGATTTCTCTTTTCAATACCCAAACAATCGTAATTACTATCACCCCTGTCACTGCAACTAGTAATCCTTACCTAATGCTCACTCTGTGGCAGGCATCCTGCTGAGGACTTTATCTCACTGAATTTTCACACAGCACTTGGGAGACAAGAAGCATTCTGTCCATTTTGTAGAAGAAGCCACTGAGTTTCAGTGAATTTCCCATCCGACTCAAAGTTGACAGCTAGTGTCTGAACTGGGACTCAAAGCCAAACCTGCCAGGAGTGTTGCAGGAGGGTCAGTGAAGTCCTAGCCCAAAGACCTCGAGCAACAGAATCAGCTGGACTTCCTGTTTAAAACCCAGAATCCCGGACCCAGTCTCAGACCTAAAGAATCAGAAAGTGGGGTTTCAGAAGTGAGAAGCATCTCTGTTTGTGGGGAACAGCCCACGCCCTCCCACCGTGTCATCCTGAGGCAGACTGAAGTCTGAGGACCACTTTGCTTCTGTCTGTAACAAGCAAGGCACCTCCTCCACTATGAATTCATGTCACCCCTGACACAGGAGGAAACTGCCCTCCTCGCATCCCCACCCCAAATCATCAGGCCGTGCTGGGCGGCTCTTTTTCCAGAAGACGGGCCAGGTTTTGCACTGAGCAGTCCACATGTGTGATCATCAGGATGGTCTAGGCTCTACTGCTATAATAAGCAACCTCAAAATCTCAGCTGACCAATGGGATAAATTTAATGGAAAATGCTAGAGGGTCTCTCTGCAAGCCATTAAATGCTTCAGACAGGAAGTGATGCCTGTCACTTCCTCTTGCAGCCTATTGGTCAGGACAGGTCATGTGGCGTCTCCAGCCACAGGAAGAAGGAAGTGGGGTCCTTCCATGTGCCAGAGAGGGAAGAGAGCTGGAGGAGGGCATGTCCAGTTAAGTCATTGCTCTCATGAATAGCAATGAGTTCACAGATTTGTGATCTTGGGCAACCTTTGTCCTCAGAAAGGGGACTCTCAGGAGAAGCATGGGAAGGAGTCTCATTTTGTTCCCTGTGGGCCAGAAAGAGTGGATTTCAAGGGCAAAGGAAACCGAATAAGAGGCAGGCTGGTGCCTGGGAAGGAGGGCGGAGCCTGGGCAAGTTTCTCTGGCTCTGTTGTTCACTCTGTGGACCTCGAGTGAGTCACCTTAGCTCCTGAGGCCCCTCATGCTATAATAAGCAACCTCAAAATCTCAGCTGACCAATGGGATAAATTTAATGGAAAATGCTAGAGGGTCTCTCTGCAAGCCATTAAATGCTTCAGACAGGAAGTGATGCCTGTCACTTCCTCTTGCAGCCTATTGGTCAGGACAGGTCATGTGGCGTCTCCAGCCACAGGAAGAAGGAAGTGGGGTCCTTCCATGTGCCAGAGAGGGAAGAGAGCTGGAGGAGGGCATGTCCAGTTAAGTCATTGCTCTCATGAATAGCAATGAGTTCACAGATTTGTGATCTTGGGCAACCTTTGTCCTCAGAAAGGGGACTCTCAGGAGAAGCATGGGAAGGAGTCTCATTTTGTTCCCTGTGGGCCAGAAAGAGTGGATTTCAAGGGCAAAGGAAACCGAATAAGAGGCAGGCTGGTGCCTGGGAAGGAGGGCGGAGCCTGGGCAAGTTTCTCTGGCTCTGTTGTTCACTCTGTGGACCTCGAGTGAGTCACCTTAGCTCCTGAGGCCCCTCTCCTCACCTCCGGGGTGGGGGCAGGTTGCAGGGGAAGGAGAGAGAAAGTTCCAGAAGGCCAGGAAAACAAGTTCATGTGGCAAGTTTCATCCCCCACATTCCATCTCCCCTTCCGTTCTAGACTGGGAGGATGCAGCTGTGCAGGAAGATGTAACTCACTCTGTTGCCTATAACTGCTTTCAGCTCGCCGTCCAGCCTCTAGCCCTGTGATGGCAGAAACGCTGATTTTTCCAATGAAGCTGCTCTGTAGCATGCAGGTGAGAGCTGAGCCCCTTTCAGGGCTTCTTGATTTGCAGGGATCCTTCTTCCTTCCCCAGATGGAGTCTGGGGCCAAGGGGTCCAGGCGGCACTGCAGGAAGCTCCAGCTGACCTCCAGTTCAGGCATCACTCGCCCCATGGACCACAGGTGGCAGCGCTGGTCCCCTCAGTGTCCCCAGGGATCGCGTGGCTGTTGGGTCTCTGGGCCTCCCACTTTGGTAGTGTGCTCTGATCTCAAGGTCCCATGCAGTCTCCTCCTCTGGACCCAGCTCACCTCTGGCGCACCAGGCTGTGCCCTTCTGGGCCTCGCAGGGCCTGCTGACTCTCAGTTGCTTTCTCTGCATCTTGCCAGAGGAGGCGAGTCAGAGAACATGCTTGGGCGTACCATCCTAGAATTTCTCTCTCATCCATCTCTGCTTCCCACTTCTATATCTGCCTGGTGTTTCATTGGGAATCTCCATGCTGAGCCTGGAGAAGCATCGAATGAGGATCCAGTCCATAGACTTGACCCTGGGACTTGAGGGACCCTTCCCTTCCTCTCCGCCAGCACCCGGGTCCCCAGCCTGAATGCCCTCCCTTCTTCTGTGGCGGGCACCGCCCTTCTTCCTCCCTTATCATCAACTTGACAATCAGTCCTCCACGCTTTGGTACTTGAGATGTAAAAACCCAGCTCTGGAGGCGTTCTGAGGAAACGGCTTTTCTCTGTGGAAAGCCTGGCTTTCAAGAACATTGCCTCACAACGGGTTTTTATTTTTAAAAGCCAGTTGAAGCACAAAGTAAAGCAAACCTTCTTTGTTCTAGGCAGTATCGGCCCTCCCTTCCCTGCAGTGAAAGTCTCATGGCCTCGTCTGAAAGTACAAGCGTCCTGGGAGGTGGGAGGAGAGTCTGACTCTCTAAGAAGAGAAAAAACAAGTGACGTGTCAAAGTGCTATATTCCACTTTCTGTTCTTTCCTCCCTCTCTCCCCTCCTCCCTCCATCTTTCCTTTCTTCCATCCTTAACTGGACTTTGGTTTATTTCCAACTACATCCCAGCCTCAGTCATGATGCATTTTGAGGATGTGGTGCTGAGAAAGACCAGTTCTTGCCTTTGAGAGCTAGTAGTCTATAACAGAGAGAATAAGCTAGTGCTTCTCAGTGGGAAGAGGGAGGGGAAGATGCCAATGAAAAGGGGGGTTATTATGGGATTATATGAAATCAGGTATGTGAACTTTTGAAAATTGTAAAGCACTGTAGAATTTAAATAATCTGCTATAGAATAAGTGAGTAACACTTGCTCAGTCATGCCTGACTCTGCAGCACCAGGGACTGAAGCCTGCAAGACTCCTCTGTCCGTGGAGAGTCTATAACAGAGAGAATAAGCTAGTGCTTCTCAGTGGGAAGAGGGAGGGGAAGATGCCAATGAAAAGGGGGGTTATTATGGGATTATATGAAATCAGGTATGTGAACTTTTGAAAATTGTAAAGCACTGTAGAATTTAAATAATCTGCTATAGAATAAGTGAGTAACACTTGCTCAGTCATGCCTGACTCTGCAGCACCAGGGACTGAAGCCTGCAAGACTCCTCTGTCCGTGGAGTTCTCCAGGCAAGAGTACTGGAGTGAGTTGCCATTTCCTTCTCCAGGGGATCTTCCCAACCCAGGGATCCTGCACTGCAGGAGAGTCTTTACCATCTGAGCCACCAGGGAAGTCTACTATTAAGAGACATTTCTAAGTATAAAAACAGGTCAACTTAAAAGGTATCAGCAGGACTTTATCTTATAATCTATAGACAATACATTAGAATATGTAATGAATCCATATACCTTTTCCAAAGGAATACCCAAGACAGAAGTAGCAATAAAGTTATAAATGAGAGTCATCAATCAGATGAAATAATTTAGATGAAGCTTTTCTCTCTTGAAGAAATGGGGACTGGGCAAGTGGTCAGGAAGGAAATACAATGCGCTTTTAACTTTGTATGAAAAATAATGTTCAGCTCCACGTTGCTGAACATAGTTCTGTTTTTGCCAAATAAATCCTCTACTTCAAATGACTGTCCAAATGCTTTATTAAAACTCCACTTCTGGCCTTTGTTTTGGACTCTGTTGCTTTTGTTGCCGTGTCCTGATCGCTGTCCTCTGAAGCTCCTACTTCTTTCTCGCTGTCCCCTGACACCTCGGCTGCCCTCGCGCTGTCCCCTGAAGCCTCGATTGCCTTCCCGCTGTCCTCTGAAGTTGCTACATCCTTCCCGTGGACCTTCTGGCTCTGTTTAGCCCGCGCCGTGAATCATGCCGCTTTTCCTGTACTTCTATTACTGACGCAGTAGGGATATCAAAGGAAACACCTGCTTTCCTTTGAGCAAGACCATTCCCTTCCCTTTGGAATCCATATCCTCCCCCAGCTGCTCTTAAGTTCTTTCCAAGCATACCCAATGTTTGGCATTTCAATTGAGCACCACAAGATCACGGGCACAAAGTCCGCTTCCGAGTTGATCAACGAGCGCTGGTCTACCGATGTGGCACCAAAAATGTGGGCCAGGGTTTCCACAGCTCCCTTCTCAAGCAGCGTATATATTGGCATGCATGCTCATTCAGCACATATCCATTGCTATGGGATAGAAGAGAGAGAGCTAGCAGTCTAGAGGGAGTAGGGTGGTCAGCTGTCCTGGTTGTCTGGAGTAATAGTTGCTCAGTCATGCCTGACTCCTTGCAACCCCATGGACTGCAGCCTGCCAGACTCCTCTGCCCACGGAATTCTTCAGGCAAGAGCACTAGCCTTTGAGCCAAATATTTTACTGTTACTGTTTTACAGGTGAGGAAATTAAGTCTTAGAGGAATGAAGGGACCAGACCAACTGCACCAAGGTGGGGGATGCTGGCAGGCTGGGCCTCGAATGTCAGCCTCTTTGGTCTGAGTGGAGAGAGCTCTGAGTGCCGTGCTAGGGAGTTTGGACTCGAAAGTGTCAACAAATGCTTCTGAGCAAGGTCAGGGTGGTAACACGATCAGCTGGAAAGCAAAAAAGACTGTTCAATAGGAGGGAAGGGGCCACTGAGGAAGGAGGAGGTCCCAGGTCTCTGCATCAGAGCTCATGGGCCGGGGAAGGAATCAGAGCACCCACTCCACTACTGAAGTCCGGGAGCCCTGGAACTCACATCTGCAGAGGCTTCTTGCTGGTCTCCCCCATGTGTACTGAGCTCAGAGCATCTTTCCACTAGACCAGGTTCAAGCCCAGATCCAGCTGGCAACTTGAACTCAATACCCATGTTCAGTCATGCAAACAGCCCTCAGGACAAAGAGATGTGTATTCGCTTCCTGTTGCTGCTGTAACAAGCTGTCCCAAGCTCAGTGGCTTAAAATAACACGAGTGTATTCTCTCACCTGCCCCGGAGGTGAGAAGTCTAAAGTGGATTGGCACGGCTGGTTCCTTTCAGAGGCTCCAGGGAAGGATCTACTTCCTTGCCTTTTCTAGTGCCTTGCCAGTCGAATGTCAGTATCAGCTCAATGGACCTGAGTGTGAGCAAACTCTGGGAGATGGTGAAGGACAGGGAAGCCTGGCGTGCTGCAGTCCATGGGGTCACAAAGAGTCAGACACGACGGAGTGACCGAACAACAGAGGTTGCCCTGGCTCCAGCCCCTTCCTCACATCACGCTGACCTCTGCCTCCACTGTCAAGTCTCCTTTCTCCCAAGGACCCTCGTGATTACATTGGGCCCATCCAGATAATCCAGGACAATCTTCCCACCTCAGGATCCTTAACTCAGTAGCATCTGCAAAGTTCCTTTGGCTATGTAAGGGAACATACTCATGGGTTTGGAAGATTAAGACATGGACATCATTGGTAGGGGATGAGAGAGGGGGTTCTTCTGCTTCCGATGAGGAGACAAAGACACACCCTGGCTGAGGGTTTCTGGGAAGGCTCAGAGCCTGTTATCTATCAGTGAGCAAACATTCTGAGAGTTGTACAAATACTTAATTGGGCTACTATAATGGAGACCCAAAATAGCAGGCCCTTATCAAGCAAAGAAGTTCTGTCCTAGGTAAACAGTTGGGGCATAAACAGTCCAAGGCTGGCTGGCAGCCTTACAGTGTCATGGGCAAGGCCTGCTCTCGCTTGTTGCTGTGCCCTCTCAGTGTGTTGCCCTTGACCACATGGCCCAGGTGCTTTTCCAGCACACCCAAATGCCAGGCAACCAGAGAAGCAAAGGAAGAGGGGAGGGCCTGGCTTGCTGTTCAAAGGCCTGACACGGAAGTTAAACTAAATTCCTTCACGTTCTCATTGGCCAGAAAAGAGTCACACGGCCACGCCTAACTGCAAAGAAGGCCAAGAAATGCAGTTTTCATTCTAGGTGGCCAGGTGTACAGCAAAAATCCTATTGACAGTGGGCCACGGGGTCAATAGACAATGGGATGCAACAGTCAGTGTCTGCCACCAGCACCCGCCTCCTAAGTATATGGAATATGGCTGGCGTCCTAGGACACAGCAGTAAGAAAGCCCTTGACCTTGAGGAGCCCTCAGACTCTCAGGGGAGACAAACATATAAACCAATAATTAGAGTGTATTCTAATTGATGCTTTCGAATTTTGGTGCTGGAGAAGACTCTTGAGAGTCCCTTGGACTGCAAGGAGATCAAATCAATCAGTCTTAAAGGAAATCAACCCTGAATATTTGTTGAGGAGACTGAAGCTGAAGCTGAAGCTCCAGTATTTTGGGTACCTGATGTAAAGAGCTGATCATTGGAAAAGACCCTGATGCTGGGAAAGATTGAAAGAAAGGAGAAGAAGGTGGCAGAGGGTGAGATGGTTAGATCACCAACTCAATGGACAAGGATTTGAGCAAACCCTAAGAGATAGTGAAGGACAGGGAAGCCCGGCATGCTGCAGCCCATGTGGTCACAAAGAGCTGGACATGACTTAGCAACTGAACCACAACGCCTAGTGGATTCCTGGGCTGTGTACCATGAAAACCCCAAGGCAAGGTGTCTTGGATCTGCTCAGGCTACCAAAACAAAACACCATAGATTGGGGCCTGAAATGTAGAAGTTTATTTCTCAAAATTCTTGAGGCTAGAAGTCCACGATCAGAGTGCGAGCGTGGTCCATTTCCAGTGAGGTCTCTTCTCAACTTAGAGAGGGCCACCTTCTTGCAATGTCCTCACATGGCGGGGAGAGAGGGAGACAGCTCTCTGCTGTCTCTTCTAACTAGGGCACTAATTCCATCATGAGGACCCCACCCTCACAACCTAATTATCTCCCAAAAGCCCTACTTTCAAACACCATCACATTGGGCCCCAACATACTAATTTGGAGGAGATACAATTTAGTCCACAGCCCTGGGCAACTGGTAAAACCCAGTGGAGGATAAGAAAAAGGGTCAGAATATGTGTCCTAGGGCAGATGGCATCTTAGCAGAGCCTCCAGTAATCCTTGTCCTCCTTTGTCCTCTCTGTGTCGCCTGGATCTGTAACTTACATCCTCACGGCCTCCCTGGCTCACTCCCTCCTTCTCTACCCTGAAGCACTCTGGCCCACGAAAGTGTTAGTCGCTCAGCTGTGTGCCACTCTTTGTGACCCCTGGGACTGTGGCCCACCAGGCTCCTCTGTCCATGGGATTTTTCAGTCAAGAATACTAATGTGGGTTGCCATTTCCTCCTCCAGGGGATCTTCCCAACCCAGGGACTGAACCCAGATTTCTTGCATTGCAGGCAGATTCTTTACCAGCTGAGCCACCAGGGAAGCCCACCCTGGCCCATGGCCCTGCTCAAAAACTTGGTCCTAAACCCAAAGAAGCTCTTCTCTGTTAGTGTGTAAGTGTGTGTGTGCACGCATCCTGTGTGGCTTTTTGTCTCGCTCCTCTTTGGAATCCGCCCCACTTCTGAATAAGCAAACCATAGCTCCCTAATGGGTCCAGAGACACTGGTTTTAAAGCAAGACAAAGTCATTCAGTGAGCAAAACTCTTCTTGTCTGATCACCATCACACTGGGGAGACACATCTTTGCTACTCTGAAAATGGAATGCCTCTGCTTAAATTAACCAAGTACACAGCGCCCACACTCATATGCACGCACACACACACACTCATGCCCAAATAGACAGTCTTTCAAAAATGAAGATGCAGATGAGAGACTCAAGGACAGGCCTTACTTGCCCTCTGTCAGTTTACAACAGAATTTATTCCACATATTCATCCATGAATATTTAGCAAGGCAACAATAACATCCAATGACACCCATGAGATACACAACTCGGAGAGGCCTCTCCCAGGAACACACACAATGCTTGATGTCAACGTTTTAACTGGACTGAGTGTTTGAAATGCAAGTCTTAGCTTACAATCATTCTCCCCTCTCTCCCTCTCACTTTCTCTCTTTTTATTTGTGTATTCAGCCATTCCCCCATTTTTGATGCAAGCCATCAAGTAAATCCTGCACAATAAACAGCAGATCTGGTGGGGTATGAGGACAGCTCCCAAGGATTTGAGAAGGGCTCCTGGAGCAAACAAATCTTCAGATGCTGCATTCTTTGTTTTTTGTTTTTTTGTTCTTTTTGTTTTTTGTTTTTTTTTTTTCAAGAAAACACACTCACATGCATTAGACAAAGGTGCTTCTAAGACTGGCTAACAAGGTTTAACATTCAATAAAACAGCAAATTTTTGATAAGCCACTGTGGCCATCTGAATAGAGGCCCCCAAAGAGATCAGGTCCTAATTCCTGGGACCTGTGAATGTTGCCTTACAGGACAAAAGGAAGTGTTTTGAAGTTAGAGTTCATGCTTTAGGAAGATGATCCTGGCTTATTCAGATGGGCCCTAAATGTAATCACTGAAGTCCTTATGAGATAGAAGCCGAAGAATACCTGTTCATAGGAAAAGAGAAGGTCATATGACGTTGGAAGCAAGGAGGAAAGGGTTGTGAGCCAAGAATTGCAGGTGGCTACCAGAAACTGCCAAAGGCAAGGAAACATTCTCTCCTAGAACCTGAGAAGGGACCAGCCCTGTCCATGCTATGACTTTTTACCCTGGGAAACTCACCACAGACTTGTGGCTTCCAGAACTGTAAGAGAATACATTTGGGTTGTTTCGGTCACTGTTTGTGGCCATTTATTACGGCAGCAATAGGAACCTCGTACAGTTCCAAAAGCTCCAAAGGCTGTCCCAGCCACAGGCGTTCCCAGCATCTCCTAGGGGGCTAAGCCACAGTTCTGTCCACGAGGCTCCTTTGTCAATATGAGGGCACAGGAACCTGTGCATGTCCCAAGGGTCTGGTCCCTGTGTGTGTTTTTAGGTCCTCTGTTTTCCTAATAATAAAGTCATTACAGGCCCAAGGTAGAAACTTTAAGAGCTAAAGAAAAGTCAGAAGAACATAAAAAGAAAAATCAAAATTAACATAATAATCACTCATAACCCCTCTCTTCAGAAATGATCTTCTTAATGGCAATGATCACAATTTCTAAGTTTATTTTCATGATTCTTTTCTTCACATTGCCTCTTCTTTCACCCCTGCCCCAGGCAGTAAGGTCCATGAAGGCAGAAACCCATCCTAATTTGTGTGCCATATCTCTGGTGAAATGCGCAGTGCCTGATATACAGTAGGTGATCAATAAATGCAGCACACGCTACTGTATATAAAATAAGGACCTTCTGCAAAGCACAGAGAACTATACTCAGTATCTTGCAGTAGCCTATCAAGGAAAATAATCTAAAAATATATATTTATATTTATATGTATGTATAAGTAATCACTCTGCTCTACACCTGCAACTTTGTAAATCAACTATACATCAATTAAAATAGATAAAAAATAAATGTGATGCACAGTCACTGAATGAATGAGCCTTACTCACATTTGGTGCATTTCTTTCCAGCCTTCTTTGTGCATGTGTATTATCTGTTTTCACATGTTTGAGATTGTTCCGTGTCCACATGTTTTGGGCCTCCCTTCCTCACTTAATATTTTATCCTGAACATGTTCCAAGGTCATTCTAGTCTTCAAAACTTTCTTTTCATGGCAGACTAATAGTCCATCCTGTGGTGTTCTTTTGTGAGCTTGCTTTCTTTTTTCTGTTATAAGTAACAAAGTCATGGACATCTTGGTGCAAACATCTTTATCTAATTTCTGATTACTTTCTGGAGGTAAATTTCTAGGAGGGGGCATTACAGAACAGGGTGTATTATCATTGTTTTGCTCACTACAGCTATCTGCCAACACCTTTAAATACTTTAAAAATTAAGTTAACCTTAAAAATGCGTTCCAGTATACACTAGGTACAGACAAATACTGCTTGATTCCACGTACACGAGGTACCTAGAATGATGAGGGAGTGAGTGAGAGTCGCTCAGTCACGTCCGACTCTTCGTGACCCCATGGACTACCCCTAGAATAGTCACACTCAAATAGAGGCACAAAGTACACTGATGGACACCACAGGCCAGGAGTGGGCAGTGCGGAGGAGGAATGAGGGTTTAGTGTTTAATGGGGACAGAGTTTCAGTTTAGGAAAGTGAGCGCTGGGGGAGATGGACGGCGGTGACGCTTGCACAACAGTGTGAACGCGAGGGGAGAGAGGGAGACAGCTCTCTGCTGTCTCTTCTAACTAGGGCACTAATTCCATCATGAGGACCCCACCCTCACAACCTAATTATCTCCCAAAAGCCCTACTTTCAAACACCATCACATTGGGCCCCAACATACTAATTTGGAGGAGATACAATTTAGTCCACAGCCCTGGGCAACTGGTAAAACCCAGTGGAGGATAAGAAAAAGGGTCAGAATATGTGTCCTAGGGCAGATGGCATCTTAGCAGAGCCTCCAGTAATCCTTGTCCTCCTTTGTCCTCTCTGTGTCGCCTGGATCTGTAACTTACATCCTCACGGCCTCCCTGGCTCACTCCCTCCTTCTCTACCCTGAAGCACTCTGGCCCACGAAAGTGTTAGTCGCTCAGCTGTGTGCCACTCTTTGTGACCCCTGGGACTGTGGCCCACCAGGCTCCTCTGTCCATGGGATTTTTCAGTCAAGAATACTAATGTGGGTTGCCATTTCCTCCTCCAGGGGATCTTCCCAACCCAGGGACTGAACCCAGATTTCTTGCATTGCAGGCAGATTCTTTACCAGCTGAGCCACCAGGGAAGCCCACCCTGGCCCATGGCCCTGCTCAAAAACTTGGTCCTAAACCCAAAGAAGCTCTTCTCTGTTAGTGTGTAAGTGTGTGTGTGATCTCCTAGAACCTGAGAAGGGACCAGCCCTGTCCATGTTATGACTTTTTACCCTGGGAAACTCACCACAGACTTGTGGCTTCCAGAACTGTAAGAGAATACATTTGGGTTGTTTCGGTCACTGTTTGTGGCCATTTATTACGGCAGCAATAGGAACCTCGTACAGTTCCAAAAGCTCCAAAGGCTGTCCCAGCCACAGGCGTTCCCAGCATCTCCTAGGGGGCTAAGCCACAGTTCTGTCCACAAGGCTCCTTTGTCAATATGAGGGCACAGGAACCTGTGCATGTCCCAAGGGTCTGGTCCCTGTGTGTGTTTTTAGGTCCTCTGTTTTCCTAATAATAAAGTCATTACAGGCCCAAGGTAGAAACGTTAAGAGCTAAAGAAAAGTCAGAAGAACATAAAAAGAAAAATCAAAATTAACATAATAATCACTCATAACCCCTCTCTTCAGAAATGATCTTCTTAATGGCAATGATCACAATTTCTAAGTTTATTTTCGTGATTCTTTTCTTCACATTGCCTCTTCTTTCACCCCTGCCCCAGGCAGTAAGGTCCATGAAGGCAGAAACCCATCCTAATTTGTGTGCCATATCTCTGGTGAAATGCGCAGTGCCTGATATACAGTAGGTGATCAATAAATGCAGCACACGCTACTGTATATAAAATAAGGACCTTCTGCAAAGCACAGAGAACTATACTCAGTATCTTGCAGTAGCCTATCAAGGAAAATAATCTAAAAATATATATTTATATTTATATGTATGTATAAGTAATCACTCTGCTCTACACCTGCAACTTTGTAAATCAACTATACATCAATTAAAATAGATAAAAAATAAATGTGATGCACAGTCACTGAATGAATGAGCCTTACTCACATTTTGGTGCATTTCTTTCCAGCCTTCTTTGTGCATGTGTATTATCTGTTTTCACATGTTTGAGATTGTTCCGTGTCCACATGTTTTGGGCCTCCCTTCCTCACTTAATATTTTATCCTGAACATGTTCCAAGGTCATTCTAGTCTTCAAAACTTTCTTTTCATGGCAGACTAATAGTCCATCCTGTGGTGTTCTTTTGTGAGCTTGCTTTCTTTTTTCTGTTATAAGTAACAAAGTCATGGACATCTTGGTGCAAACATCTTTATCTAATTTCTGATTACTTTCTGGAGGTAAATTTCTAGGAAGGGGCATTACAGAACAGGGTGTATTAACATTCTAGTCTTCAAAACTTTCTTTTCATGGCAGACTAATAGTCCATCCTGTGGTGTTCTTTTGTGAGCTTGCTTTCTTTTTTCTGTTATAAGTAACAAAGTCATGGACATCTTGGTGCAAACATCTTTATCTAATTTCTGATTACTTTCTGGAGGTAAATTTCTAGGAAGGGGCATTACAGAACAGGGTGTATTATCATTGTTTTGCTCACTACAGCTATCTGCCAACACCTTTAAATACTTTAAAAATTAAGTTAACCTTAAAAATGCGTTCCAGTATACACTAGGTACAGACAAATACTGCTTGATTCCACGTACACGAGGTACCTAGAATGATGAGGGAGTGAGTGAGAGTCACTCAGTCACGTCCGACTCTTCGTGACCCCATGGACTACCCCTAGAATAGTCACACTCAAATAGAGGCACAAAGTACACTGATGGACACCACAGGCCAGGAGTGGGCAGTGCGGAGGAGGAATGAGGGTTTAGTGTTTAATGGGGACAGAGTTTCAGTTTAGGAAAGTGAGCGCTGGGGGAGATGGACGGCGGTGACGCTTGCACAACAGTGTGAACGCGCTTGGTGCCAGCGAGCTGGCAGTTAAATATGGGTAAAGCAGTATGCTTGGCCTTGTGTGACTTATACCACAATAAAAAAGTTTTAAAACCCGCCTCCTATCAAGAGGGGCACTCAAGGTCTCTGAGCAGCAGGGCCCACAGCCTTGCGGTGGCGCGGGCCCGCTTGGTGGTGTTTTCTGCGGAGGACTCCCGCTGCAGCGGCAGGAGACCCCGGCTCTGGAGTGAGACCGGCCAATTTCTAACCATGCCACTTTCTCTGGGAAACTGGGTGCCTTCCTGTCTAGAATGGAGAGGGTGAGTGACAGCTGTAAGCTCTCTTCTAGCAAGAAACTTCTGGCAACCCCTCTTGGGGAACATTGAAAAAGAGGCAAAGCCAATGAAAATTAGGGTCATTTATCCCAGACAATTGACTAATGATTCAAAAAGTCGAACTTACCTGGTTCGTAAATTAAACCCTGATAAGCGCTGTGCCACCCTCCTGTCTGGATGGACGTGGCATTTGTGTCTCCTCGTCTCTGTTGCAAAATGATTCCAGTCATTCAAAGGCCATGAAAAAACCATCCCCTCCATGAACAGACTGAAAGAACTAATTGGCCTCAATCACCAGATGCAACAAATTCCATTTCTGCGGAGTCACTAAGGAGCAAAAGGTGATTTGCGGGAAATGCCTTTGGCGGGATTTTGAGCTCTATCATTGACAAGACTGTCCTCCAGTGCTCCGAAAACATAATCCATGTCTGACGTAGGGAACAAGGCCATCAGCCAGTGCTCTGTGAATCTAAGTCTTTCTTCCAAGCAGGATGCCTAAATCATTCCAAACGGTTCCTCCTCCGCGGTTCTCTTGGAAATTTGACAACTGCTTATTCATTCATTCTCTTCTTCAGTCAGTCACTCAACAAACATTTGCTGGGAACCTAGGCCAGGCCCTTTGCGGAATCCTTTGAGATTGAATAAGGGCATGATCCCCCGGGGGCATAATAAGAAGACAGAAACCCCAGTTCTGCCTCCATATGCCATGTGATGGAGAAGGAAATGGTAACCCACTCCAGTATTCTTGCCTGGAAAATCCCATAGACAGAGTAGCCTGGCAGACTACAGCCCATGGTCACAAGAGTCAGACACGACTTAGTGACTAAACACCACCACCATGCCGTGTGACCTGAGAACACACACTTCTCCTTTTAGCCTGGCCTAGAAACACTCACAGCTTGATGAGCAAGACAGAAACCTAGGTTATTTCAGTCCAACAGAGACTTTTACAGAGCTGCGTGTAAGCACAGAGAGAGAAGCCCCCCGCTCTGAGTTTTGAGCTGTGTAAAGGGAGTGCTCAGAGTGTGCAGGGGGCAAGGTGAAGGGTTTGCAAGCCTCCTTTCGGAGCCAAGTGCTTCTGTCTGCAAAGATCCGGGCTGATTGGTGGTTATTTAGACACACATGCCAACAGCCTGTAATACGCACACAGAGAAGGGAAGGGGGCCAGGAGCATTGATGGATTTTATGTGTAGGAAAGAATTGCGGCTGTGAAATGTGAAGATGCTTCCTTTCCGGATTAGGCTACGGTAACAGAGGAAATGTCTTTCTCCCCAGAGCTAGAGAACTGGGCCAAGTTGGTCTGCAGATACTTTCTGCATTTGAGAAACTCATCTGGTGGGCTTGGGCTTTGGGGCATGGAGCCCAGGTTTGGGTCCTAACTCTGCCACTTAGTGCATGAGACTGGGCAAGCCTTGTTTTCTAGAAAGTTCCATCCTATGACTGATGGGGATGAATGTGGTACATCCTTCCAAGGGCTGGTGTAAGCATCAAACAGGGTGAGCCTGGGGGAACCCTTCACACTGGGCCCGGCCCCCTGCAAATGCTTCATAAATATTAGCTATTATTACTAGTGTGGGGAGGCTGGTTGATGGGCTTCTAATTAAATGTTCCTTTGAATCCAAAGAGCCTTCCTCTTTGACTCCTCGCATTTATGAAGAGTTCAGGGAAAACTTTTACAAGTTGGAGAGAAGAGCCAAGTGTACACTTCCACCCTAGTATGGAAAGCTGGTGTTACAGTGGCTACTTCTGAGTGGACAATAACCCACAATAATCCACTATTCCATTGTGACCTGCATCCTCACCTCCAGGGGAGAGAGGTCTTAGGACTCAGATCCAGCCAAGAGTTTCTGAGTGCTTTCTATGTTCGCGGCACTTTGGACTTCACCACAATCCCCTCATTTAATCTCAGTTCACCCACACCCTTTGCAGCAGCATTAGTATTTCAGGAGGCACAGAGAGGCCAGGTGATTTGCCCAAAGACACACAGCTTGGAGGTGGCAGAGCAGGGATCTGAACCTGGATCTGAATGACCAGTGACCTTTCATAACTTTGCTGCTGGACAGATGTGTGTCCCCTCAGAGGCAGGGTGCCCTGGGAGATCCATGTGGGGACCATAAGCTCCCTCCTTGCTCAGACCTGTGGGCCACAAACAGAAAGACCTCTGTCCCAAGACTGGGGACCAATCGTGTCCCAGACCTGAGTCCCTGGGGCTGACGTCCAGGAGGGGTGCTCTCCTGATTCTTTCAGTCACATCAGTAGGCACATGAGCTATCGTTTCAACATCACCAAGAACCTGCAGGTCCTGAGGCTGTAGGGTAAGGAGAGATCGTTCAGAGGCCAGATGAGGTGTGCTGGGCAGGGACCTGGAGCATCAGGGGACAAGACTAAGCCACCAAGCTTCTCCCCGTGTCTCCCTGTGCACCTGGCAGGGGACAGCTCAGGCCCTGCACACTCCCGTCTCAGAGAGCCAGGACTCAAGAGGGGAACTGGTCTCTGTCCTTGTCAACTCAAGAGGAGAGGACACACTATCTCAGAGCCACCTCTGGGCCTCGAGTCTGACGTTGGGGGAGAAGCTCAGTCCCCGGGCCAGGGACAGGATGTGCAAAGACCCAAGCAGTTCGCGCAAGTGCAGTTCAACCGTCTGACATGCCCAGACGCAGCCAGGCAGCTGCGAGATCCTCGTGTGTTCAAAAGTGACTGAAAACCCGGGTCGGCCTCCTTCCCAGCCTCCGGGCCTCCCTTGAATCGAGGTCACGTGGATGGCTCAGGGACCATTTCCCCATAGGCCTCGCCCACTTGGGCAGTGGCTTGGCCCTGCTGTGCCTTGTGTCTGGATGCCTTCCCCTGCATGGGCCCTCCTTTGTCCCCCACACCCATGGACTCTTCCCCTCTCCTCTGAGCAGCCCCGTCATCTCTCCCCAGCAAACTGAGAAGCCGGTGTCAAAACTCCTGGGAGGTGCTCCTCTTTGCCACCCCAGTTCTCGGGTCAGCTGATACCCAGAGGAGCAGAATAGAGACTCCTTGTAGATATTCTATTAAAGTGAAAGTAGCTCGGCCGTGTCTGACTCTTTGAGACCCCATGGACTATGCAGTCCATGGAATTCTCTAGCGAGAATACTGGAGTGGGTAGCCTTTCCCTTCTCCAGGAGGTCTTCCCAACCTAGGGATCGAACCCAGCTCTCTCGCATTGCAGGCGGACTCTTTACCAGCTGAGCCACATAATTAGTTTTAAATTCCCCCAGGACCCCATGTGCCCTTGCTGTCCCATGTCATCTCATTTTAGGGGGTTTGATATTTGGGGCTTCCCTGGTGGCTCAGATGGTGAAGATTCCACCTCTAACTCAGGAGACCAGGGTTCAATCCCTGGGTCAGGAAGATCCCCTGGAGAAGAGAATGGCAACCCACTGCAGTATTCTTGCTCAGAGAATCCCATGGACAGAGGATACAATCCATGGAGTCGCAAAGAGGCAGACCAACTGAGCAACGAACACTTTCTCTTTTTTTCACTTTAACTAGACTTTATCATTTAAAGAGGTGGTTTTGCTCCTTACAACAAGCCCACCAAGCAGCTGTTCTTACTGCTCTATGTCAGTATTCTCTCCCTTCTTTCTCCCAATGAGAAAATTCAGGCCCAAAGACATGGTGTCTTCAAAGCTAGGTGGTAGCAAGAATGGGGAGCTGAGCCTGAGGTCTGGGCCTTGCTTGCATCAGGAGCTAGCAAGTCCCTCAGTCCCACAGGGAGGCTGAGCGAGGACCCCGAAGCCCCTCACCTGGGCCAGGTGAGGCATGGCCCAGGCTTCGAGGCTCTCCTGCCGGGGGGCCCATGCTGTCTGCCGGCGGGTGGCCTCCACCAGCTGCCCTCCACCGTCTGCCGATTCCAAGCTTTTCGGCAAACTGGCACCTAATCCCCCACCATCTGTGAGCAGAGCGCGTCTTGGCTACCTCTTGGTGCTTCTTCAAATCAACTTGCAAGTTTTCAAAGTGACGCGAGTTCTTGGTGCTTGCAAAATGTCAGCTTCCGTCACATCTTATTAAAACTGAAAATATGAAAAGGTTTCAGATAAACTGAGACGAGGCCAGTTTTCCTCTTTTCTTAAGTGAGATTGCTTTCTTTCTTTCTTTCTTTCTTTTTTTCCAAAAAATGAAAAGAGCTTGGTTGTATCTCTCTAAGCCTCAGGGGGATGATCATAGCATTTGCATCTGTTGTCTGCTGTGGGGGCCACCATTAGTCCAGACTACAAGGGCTCTTCCCAGAGCATGTGAGGGAGGGGTGTTTCGGGCCACTTTCTAATGAGGACTTATTCATTTGGGGCCCCTGGATGAATCAACAATTGTAGAGAAAATACTCATAGCAGGTAACACCTCTGTGCCAGGAATGATGTCCGAGATGCATCATCTTATTTAATCTGAGGAAGCAGATTCTCCTTCCATCTGTGCTGAGATGAGTGAATGGGGTCCAGTGCTTGGCCAGTGAGTGGCAGAGCGGGGATTTCAACCCGGGTAGCTGGTTCCAGGGCCTGCTCACCTCTTTAAGACTCGGGCCCCAAACTCCCAGCCAACTCCTCTTCCGATGACTTGGGAGCCGGGACCACCTTGTGGGACCTGCAGGCTGGACTCCAGCCTAAGTGCACGGGAAGCCGAGGGAGGAGCCTGAGCGGGGGCTCACAGGCCAGATTACTGTGGCCATGCTGTGCATTGACCCCTCCACCTGCTAAATGGCTGCACAGCCCAAAGCTGGGTTCCAGGGAGAATACAAGATGGATAAAATCCACACCCAGGGAAAGAAGCCTTTGCTTATCAGTGGAAGCCCCAGAACGTAGCAGGGTGGCCTCCGGCTGCACCAGGATCAGCCCCTGCTTTCTGAATCAGTGCCCACTCTCACTCGCCACTGAGGGTCAGGTCCCTGGTCACCCAAGCCTCCGAGGATCTTAGCCCTCAGCTTCCCTGGCACCAGGACCCCTACTCCCTCCCTCGGCTCAGTTCTCTGGGGACCTCTCCTCCTGCCGCCTGCCCCTCCACATGCGGTGGCCCTTCTGGGGCTTGAACCCTCCTGCCTGCTCCTCTGCAGGTGGATCAGCTCCCCCACAGGAGGGAAGGGCTGGTTTCTGGAGGGCAGAGTCCCCTGCCTGCTCATCCCTGAGTCCCCATGGCCTGGCACACGGCAGGCACGCAGGAGATGATTGTAAGTGGGGTTAAGGGAACATGAGGGCTCCCCAGGAAGACGGCACGAGGGCACAGTCATACTCTGCAGGCCACGTGGCCAAGCATTTGCCTGTTTCCTGGTCCATAAAAGGTGGGTCGTGGGAAGCTTCACAGAGTTGTTGGGGGGTCTGAATACCAGGTAACTAACATTCAGTGCTCAGGGCTGTTACCACAGCGGCCACCAAACCCACCAGCACCGTTGCTGCTGGTATGACCCCTCCCATCAGCACCACTATTACTCTGAGTACTGTTACTACGGGGCCGCCCTGCACCTCAAGAATCCTCCTGCCAATGCAGGAGATGTGGGTTTGATCCCTGGACCAGGAAGATCCCCTGGAGAAGGAAACCCACTCCAGTAGTCTTGCTGGGAAATCCCATGGACAGAGGAGCCTGGCGGGCTACAGACCATGGGGTCGCTAGAGTGGGACACGACTGAGCAACTGAACATCAACAACTGCGAGTGATTACCGCTGCTGCCGCTGAGTACTGTTACTGCTGCTGCTGAGTACTGTCACCACTGCCACTGAGTGCTGTCACCACTGCCACTGAGTACTGTTACCCCTGCCACTGAGTGCTGTCACCACTGCCACTGAGTACTGTTACTACTGCCACTGAGTGCTATTACTGCTGCTGCTGAGTACTGTTACCGCTGCCACTGAGTGCTGTCACCACTGCCACTGAGTGCTATTACTGCTGCTGCTGAGTACCGTCACCACTGTCACTGAGTGCTATTACTGCTGCTGCTGAGTACTGTTACCGCTGCCACTGAGTGCTGTCACTGCCGCCGCTGAGTACTGTTACTGCTGCCACTGAGTGCTGTCACTGCCACCGCTGAGTACTGTTACCACTGCTGCTGAGTACTCTTGCTACTGCTGCTGCTGCTGAGTACTGTTACTGCTGCCACTGAGTGCTGTCACTGCCACCGCTGAGTACTGTTACCACTGCTGCTGAGTACTCTTGCTACTGCTGCTGCTGCTGAGTACTGTTACTGCTGCCACTGAGTGCTGTCACTGCCACCGCTGAGTACTGTTACCACTGCTGCTGAGTACTCTTGCTACTGCTGCTGCTGCTGAGTACTGTTACTGCTGCCACTGAGTGCTGTCACTGCCACCGCTGAGTACTGTTACCACTGCTGCTGAGTACTCTTGCTACTGCTGCTGCTGCTGAGTACTGTTACTGCTGCCACTGAGTGCTGTCACTGCCACCGCTGAGTACTGTTACCACTGCTGCTGAGTACTCTTGCTACTGCTGCTGCTGCTGAGTACTGTTACTGCTGCCACTGAGTGCTGTCACTGCCACCGCTGAGTACTGTTACCACTGCTGCTGAGTACTCTTGCTACTGCTGCTGCCGCTGAGTACTGTTACTGCTGCCACTGAGTGCTGTCACTGCCACCGCTGAGTACTGTTACCACTGCTGCTGAGTACTCTTGCTACTGCTGCTGCTGCTGAGTACTGTTACTGCTGCCACTGAGTGCTGTCACTGCCACCGCTGAGTACTGTTACCGCTGCTGCTGAGTACTCTTGCTACTGCTGCTGCTGTCACTGTCACTGCTCTCATAAGTGGTCCTGTCACAGCACCGCGAGCAGGACCCTCCTACCACTGCTGCCTCCGTTACTGTTACTGTTAACAACTGCTGTTGTTACCAACCAGCACTCTTGACTCCTTCATCAATAGGAAGTGATGAGAAGCCAGATGAGAAATTCAGCCAAGGCTTTACTGGGGACTGAGCTGCAACTGGTGGGAGAAAAGTGAGTTGCAGGCACCCTTTCTTGTTCCCTGAGCGGGGACCAGCTGGTTCCTTCAGTGGGTTGGAGGGAGGGGTGGGTCTGGGGGCAGCTGGAGAGTGGTCTGCCCCCCACTCTGGTGATGCTGGGCACAGGGATCACGAGCAGGACACTGGTTCTGCTCCTGACACCTCAGAAGCAGCCTTCGGGTGTCTGGTCTTTTTCGGTGTCTTGTCCATAATTTGCCCCAGCTGCACCTGCCTGTGGTGATTTTTAGTTCTTCATCGTTTCTTTGTATTCTGTTCCTCAAGGAGATGTTGGCTAAAGTGCAGGCACTGCCACAGAGGGTCCCAGGCCTGGCCCATTGCACTGCTCGCCCGGCACCCCGCAGCTACGGCCATGAACGCTCCCAGGGCTGTTGCTCCTGATGCCTCGATGCATCACAAACAGCACCTCCACCCAGGCTGCCTCTGCCGCTGCTGCAGCCGTCACTGCTCCTCCACGAGCACCGTGGCCGTGTCCACACCAGCCACGCTCGCAGCAGTGACCGCCTCTTCTGCTGGGGCCACTGCTGCAGCTGCTGGAGGAAGAACAAAGGAGACGCACAGGGACTCCCCTGGTGGTCCAGGGGCTAGGAATCCTCTTTCCAAAGCAGGGATCCAGGTCTGATCCCTGGTCGGGGAATTAAGATCTCACATGCCATGGGGCAACTAAGCCCATAAGCCACAATGATGACCCAGGGCAGACAAAACACACACACACACACACACACATACACACACACACACATACACACAGATGAAATAAAGAATATGTACAAAATCACTGAAGAAGGTGCACAAACAGTAAACCCAAGGAAAAACAGTCATTCTAGCTAATGATCAGATCATTTTAAAACACCCTGGAGATATATGTTATGGCAATTAATTAGGGGAAAAATATGTTAAACGGTCCTACGCAAGGCAAGTGAGACTGAGCTGAAGTAGTACAGGGAGAGATTGAGCCTGTAGTACAGGTTTATAATGGACTACTTTAGAATGGCAAATGGCGATAGCAATCAAAAACCTTAAATGTGCTTTTGCATCTAATCTCCCTTCCTGGGACTAATTCAAGAGATGGGGGAAGGGGAATTTATCACCTGAAACTTGGTCAGCATCAGTGAAAATGAAGGGGAGAAAATGCACGAATATTACTCTCGGAGAATGATGACCTCAATTGGTAGAATTCCATAGGCAGGACTATTACGCAGCTTTGAAACATTATGGTAACAAATGGATTGTACCCCTGGTAGCTCAGACAGTGAAGAATCTGCCTCCAGTGCAGGAGATGTGGGTTCAATCCCTGGGTCAGGAAGATCCTCTGGAGAAGGAAATGGCAACCCACTCCAGTATCCTTGCCTGGAGAATTCCATGGACAGACCACAGAGTCACAAAGAGTGAGACACGACTGAGCAACTAACGCTTTTTCACCACCAGGAAAGATGTTCACGATGTGTTGTCAAAAGGAAAAGATCAGCACATAAAATATGTGCACTGTGTTTGCCATGCGTGCATGCTCAGCCTTTGTGACTGCGTGGACAGTAGCCCGCCAGGCTCCTCTGTCCACGGGATTTCCCAGGCGAGAACCCTGGGATGGGTTGCCCTTTTCTACTCCAGGGGATCTTCCTGATGCAGGAATTGAATCCACGTCTCTCACGTCTCCTGTATTGGCAGGTGGATTCCTTACCACTGTTCCACCTGGGAAGCCCACATTGTGTTTAGACTGCTATAAAACTGTGGGTGCTCATAGACACTTATTATAATAAAACATGGAAAAACAGAAAGAATTATTGGAAGATTTGGATATTCAGACTTCAGCGATTTTTCACAGTTTTCTTTAATATGGCTGTCATACTGCTTTTTCAATACAAATGAAAAGAAAAAGAAATGTCCCAACAATCTATTGATAGGTTTTTCTCCCCCTTCAAGTATAACAGATGTGTCTACTTCAAAGATTCCTCTTTTCAAACCTCATTTAGCACCACAACAAAGAGTGCCCAACTTTTAGTTCATTTCAAATCAGTTTCTATTAATAAATTTACTCCCATTCACCACGTGTATAATTTGTACACTTTAGGAGAGTTGGTGATTATACAGGAATTCAGAATTTTTAATAATTTCCTGACGGGTTTTTGAAGCAGACAATGGGCTCTCCCTATTTCCTAGACAATCTGAATGATGGAAAATATCCAGAATAGCTATGCCTGGGTCTTTCTGTCTTCTCTCTAATTTCACGTACGTTTTTCTTGTCACTGCTGTCCCTGAGCTTCTGCAAGTAGGAATTCTCCTTTTGAAGCTGAGTCCTTGCAGACAAGAAATTACAGTCATCTTATCCCTAGTGCACTGCCAGATAAGAAAAGAACTTTTATCCTTTAAGAATCTGCGTACAAAGACTTCATCCCAGCAGGCAGATTCAATCTCCACGGGGCAGGTAAGCATGAAATCTGACCCGGAGATTTCAGAGCTATGGGAAATGGGTATTTATGTCAGCACTCACACTAACAACTGTTTTGATTCATTCAATAGAGACCTGGGTGGGGGGGGGGTGCGGAAACTAGGGCCAGAAAGAGCCTTTCAGATCATCTCTTTCAGCCATGTCATTTCACAGACGAGGAAACTGAGGTCTCCCTGGATGCTATGACTTGCCCAAGTCCTGGTGGCCACTTGGTGGCCGAACAGGGGTCCCAGCTGGCCCTAAACTTATCTTGAGCACCTTGAAGGTGATCACATTTTTCTATTCAAAAAACAAGACAAGTCTTCGCACAAAGAGGCCTCCCTAGTTTGGGAGTTTATTTATAAAATAGAGACCTGACCACAGAACCATTCTGTGTGAAAAACTTTGGGAAGCAAGAGACAGTAGAGCTGTCTAATTGTGCCAGATTGCTTTTAGAGAGAGAGAAAAAAAAATCTCATTTAGTTATACATTTAGCCATGATGATTAAACAGAATGACATGAAACAAAAACAAAATTCATCCTTCTCTCTCTATCCCCAAAAAGAATCTCTTATGTTTGTTTATATCCTGCACTGTTGGAAGTGCATTTAAAACAGTTCACAATGAAAGGCATAGCCACCATGTCGGAGAGTCGAAATTTGTAATTTAAAATCAGTCCAAGGTTGATTATAGGCCTAGAGTTTGGGAAGAGGCTCCCGGGCTACAAACACTCGGAGAGAAGCTTTGTGAGTGGCCACCGGGTGGGGGCCGTGCTGGACCCATGTCCTGATTTTGCTCCATGATGATGTGGTGAACAGTGCCCCCTGGAGATGGGCTGTGACTTGTGAGCCACTCCTGGACACAGGCACAGCAATCATGTCCTGTTAACACTGCCCAAGTGAGACCCAGTCCTGGACCAGTCAACTCTCCTTCTCCCTGGAAGAGGGAGAAGCTTTCAAAGAAAGGGTGCTCCTACCTCAATCCTCCCCCAGAGGGAGAGGTGTGGGACAGGGCCCCCTAGCTTTTCCCTGGCAAGGTGGAAGGATGGCGCCGCTTCCAGTTTCTTGGGCCAGATTGGGAACGTGGGAGCCCTCATGCAAGAGAGCTTATCCCATCGTCTCTGCCTAGTCTCTGTCTCTTATACACATCTCAACTGTTTTGATTCATTCAATAGAGACCTGGGTGGGGGGAGGGGGGTGCGGAAACTAGGGCCAGAAAGAACCTTTCAGATCATCTCTTTCAGCCATGTCATTTCACAGACGAGGAAACTGAGGTCTCCCTGGATGCTATAACTTGCCCAAGTCCTGGTGGCCACTTGGTGGCCGAACAGGGGTCCCAGCTGGCCCTAAACTATCTTGAGCACCTTGAAGGTGATCACATTTTTCTATTCAAAAAACAAGACAAGTCTTCGCACAAAGAGGCCTCCCTAGTTTGGGAGTTTATTTATAAAATAGAGACCTGACCACAGAACCATTCTGTGTGAAAAACTTTGGGAAGCAAGAGACAGTAGAGCTGTCTAATTGTGCCAGATTGCTTTTAGAGAGAGAGAAAAAAAAATCTCATTTAGTTATACATTTAGCCATGATGATTAAACAGAATGACATGAAACAAAAACAAAATTCATCCTTCTCTCTCTATCCCCAAAAAGAATCTCTTATGTTTGTTTATATCCTGCACTGTTGGAAGTGCATTTAAAACAGTTCACAATGAAAGGCATAGCCACCATGTCGGAGAGTCGAAATTTGTAATTTAAAATCAGTCCAAGGTTGATTATAGGCCTAGAGTTTGGGAAGAGGCTCCCGGGCTACAAACACTCGGAGAGAAGCTTTGTGAGTGGCCACCGGGTGGGGGCCGTGCTGGACCCATGTCCTGATTTTGCTCCATGATGATGTGGTGAACAGTGCCCCCTGGAGATGGGCTGTGACTTGTGAGCCACTCCTGGACACAGGCACAGCAATCATGTCCTGTTAACACTGCCCAAGTGAGACCCAGTCCTGGACCAGTCAACTCTCCTTCTCCCTGGAAGAGGGAGAAGCTTTCAAAGAAAGGGTGCTCCTACCTCAATCCTCCCCCAGAGGGAGAGGTGTGGGACAGGGCCCCCTAGCTTTTCCCTGGCAAGGTGGAAGGATGGCGCCGCTTCCAGTTTCTTGGGCCAGATTGGGAACGTGGGAGCCCTCATGCAAGAGAGCTTCCCTGGTGGCTCAGACAGTGAAGCAGCTGCCTGCTATGCAGGAGACCTGGGTTTGATCAATGGGTCAGAAAGATCCTCTGGAGAAGGAAATGGCGACTCATTCCAGTACTCTTGCTTGGAAAATTCCATGGATGGAGGAGCCTGGTAGGATGGTCCAGTCCATGGGAATGCAAAGAGTCAGAACGACTGCACGACCACTTTCTTTCCTTTCTTTCATGCAAGAGAGAAGAAAAAGCATTGAATGAGTGACTCCGTGGTTTAGCTATTTGAGATGCTGGAAATCTGGGATGTGGAAACCCCAGTTCTAGCTCACCCCCGTGACCTCACACTTAGGACCTTGGGTTCTCACCGAGGATGACCATCACCAAAGGCCATGCACTGCCCATCAGTGGGATTTGCTGATTTCAGACTGCTGCAATGAGACGACAGCAAGCTGTGATGGGGAGGGTCATGCCCATTTCACAGAAGAAGGCAGCACAGCTCAGAGAGGCCTTGGAGCCCTGCCCAGGTCTCATGGCTGGATACTTGCAAAGAGGGTATCTCTTGAAAGACTGAAAGTGAGATTTGAATCTCACTTTCTAATGCTTGTGATCTTTTCTGACCCTGTTTCTTCATGAACTTTGAGCTCTTGACCAGAAACTTGGACAAGAACTCAGACCATCCAGAGACTAAGGAGAGCTGATGGCCCTGGCATACAGGGCAAGTCAAGGTGGGAGGAAAAGGCATTCAGAGACGATCTGCACCAGGTCCCCCATGACGCTCAGGTGGGGAGAGACCCAGAGCCACCTAACATCACTTTCCACACCCCGCCACCAGCAGCATTTGTAAACTGGTGGAAGCCTGTGGGTTGAACGCAATGATGTGGATTGACTGCCTCTCCCCCATCTTAGTTCGGACTTCTGCAAAGCAGAGCCTGAGACAAGGATTTAGGTGCAAGTAGTTTATTTGAGAGATGATCCCAGGAAGAACACGTGGGTTATGAGAAAGGGACACTAGACAGGAGGAGAACCTACAAAGTGTGGCTCCAGGGTCCCTGGGAGAACCTTCATAGATCAAGCCCCAAAACCTCTTCCCCAGAACCAAATGAGCCTGGGCATTTACCCACCGACTGCCCTTCCTCGTTGGCTAAGAATTAAAATCAGGCCACTAGCACCCTGGCGGTCCCACTGCCCTGGGGGCCAGAGAATGGCCTCAGAAGCAGGGAACACAGCGAGCCTGCAGCCAGGCAGTGGACACAGGTCTTCTCTACCTCTCCACACCAGTGCAAACCCCAACCAAGCTCAGCAGCTCCGTCAACTCTGATGAAGCCGTCCTGCCTTGGGCTTCCCAGGGCACTCTTAGCAGGGGTGGAGAGCGAGCCCCGAGGCAGCCCCTGGCAGACCCCCAGCCCCCTCCACCACAACCTCTACCATGCAGTACCTCACTGCCGCCACGTGCCTGGAGGTCTTGGGGACAAATAACACAGCGCCTCTCCTTTGGGTCACATCAGGCCACCCCAAGGCACGTGCAAAGAGGGTGGTGGAGGGTCACACATGCTGCCGGGGAAAATCAAGCAGGACCGGGCATGGATGGCAGGATAGTGCTGCAGGGAGGGGGTGGGGAGGACCATGGTTTTGGTCTCTCCTTTGGGTCACATCAGGCCACCCCAAGGTATCTGAGTTCCCATGGCACTTCTCACCCCCACGGGCTCCAGGGCAGGAACCCCCAGGCCCTATTCCCTCCACCACGCTCCCCATTTCCCTTCCCAGGCTCTGTCTTACTCCCCAACTCTCTGTCCCTCATCTCCGCTTGGTCTTCACAGCACCTCCTACCATCTGACCTACAGCGCATTCTCCTCGTCTGTCGCTACCCATCATGACCACGAGTTCCGGGAGAGCATACTTTCTCGTCTGCTTACTCACTGCCCTACCTCTGGCCCTGGGATGATGCTGGGCATGAAGTCAGCAATCATCAAGTGTTTAAGTGACTTCCCCAGCGGTCCACTGGCTAAAATTCCGCACTGCCAATGCAGCGGATGTGGGTTCAAATATTCCCTGTGCTGTTCATTATACTACTATTACTGTTGTTACTTACAGGAAATTAAGATGCCACATGCTGCAAGACCTGACCAAAATATTAGGGGGGGAAAGATACCTAATTTTAAAAAAAGAAAAGCGAAGTGAAAGTCGCTCAGTCGTGTCCAACTCTTTGCAACCCCATGGACTATACAGTCCATGCAATTCTCCAGGCCAGAACACTGGAGTGGGTAGTCTTTCCCTTCTCCAGGGGATCTTCCCAACCCAGGGATCAAACCCAGGTCTCATGCGTTGCAAGCAGATTCTTTACCAGCTGAGCCACAAAGGAAGCCCAAGATTATTGGAGAAAAGAAAGAAGTATTTAATCCAGAGAGTGACCGCTAACGAGCACAGGATTTCTTCTGGGATGATGAAAATGTTTTAAAATTGTAATGGCTGCATACCTCTGTGAATATGATAAGAGCCATGGAATTTATACTTTTAATGGGTAAATTGTATGGTATGTGGATTCTACTCAACAAAGCTGATATTAAAAAAGGAAAAAGACGATTAGAGACCCAGAAAAAGAAGTGTTTAATCCATGTTGAATGGCCAGCTCAGGGATCAGAGTCACTTTTTTCAGAAGTCAAGAGAGGGCCAGAAATGTAGAAATGCAACAATGGCCACGCAATGTGTGATACACAGCGAATGTGCATGTTCACCAAACGAGCACTTTTAACAGCCCCAGATGCAGCACAGTTCACGTTGCTTATCACAAGACAAAAGCCACGTTCATTTTAATGAATTCCTACTGCCTGGCCTGCACCCTGGCAAGGAGCCTCCATGGGACATGCAAGTGGATGTTGCAAAATGGAGTCTAGTTTTTGCCCTTCAGGGCATCCGTACAATTGAGTCGGAAACTTCATCGGAGGAGCCATCACTCACAAGCACTCACGTTCTCCCTCCAGAGGCTCTGCTTTCCACCGAGGTTTCACCAAGCCACCACCCCACAGCCTGTCCACTGGTGCCCATTGCCCCCTTGGCCACCCATCCCTCATGGACTGGGAGCCATGGACCAACCCCCCGCCCCTGCATCACTACCCTCGCCATGCACGCCTAGTCCTGCTTGATTTTCCCCAGCAGCACATGTGACCCTCCACCACCCTCTAGGATTGGTTTTCTTAGTGGCTTATTTCTGCAACAAACTGCAGGCTAAACAAGGGCAGGGATTTCTGCCCACTTTCCCCGCTGCTGGCTCCCCAGCCCTGTGCAGGCAAATAGTAAGCCCTCAATAAATTCCTCTCTCCTAACGGCCCCAAAACACCTACTTGACAACCGGGACTGTCAGCCGGGCACGGGCCACTCCTCAACTGGCTCCAGAGACTGGCCCCCAAGGCCCTGCCCTCTGCTGGGCCAGCAGCCCAGGGCTCATCCTCCCAGAGTCCATTCTCCCATCGTCTCTGCCTAGTCTGACAGAAGCAGTGAGCATCTCCACAGACTCACACCGCCCTCAAACCAGCCCCGACAGGCAGATCCCGTTAATTAGGGCACCCCAGCCAATGACCTATGGCATGAATATATCAGGCAAATGTCTGGGGGGTGATGTTTTCTGGCTTTTAAACAGGCCCCTCATTAACGCCCTGCCAGGTCTCCTGCTGAAGCAGTGCCAGGCTCATCTCGGGGGAATTTGGGGGCTCACCAGGGAAAAAGACAAGACTCTGAGCCATCTGGGCTGAAAACTATCCTTGGAGGGGACCTCGACCCCAGCCGAGTCATCAGGACACACCTCAGTTTCCTCCAGAAAACATGGGGGAATGCCATTTCCCAATTCCAGGAAGCACGAGAAGGATATAGCACATGACACTCTGCAGACGGCTCTGTCTGCCTGAGTGACCTGGAAAGGGCTGATCGCCCCTTCCTGGATGATGACGATGAAACGTTTTAATGAGCATCTGTTTATTTACTCGGCCACTCTGCCCGGTGTTCTCACAAAACACATTCTGCTTAAACAACTCTGTCAATCAGGAGATAGGCAGTATGAGTCCATGTCGTAAGAAGAAGCAGGTCTTCAGAAAGGTCAAGTGAGTGGTCCTGAAGAGGCTGAGCAGGGCACCTGGAGGGGAGCCACTGGAGGGGACCCCGTGCCAGAGACCAGCGCCCTCGTCTGAGGCTGGCTCGGGCTACAACAGCGTGAAGTCTCTCCCCTGGGAATGGTCAGGGCTTGGCGCCTCCATGGCAGAGCAAGGCCCCCAGGCCGCACAGTCGCACTGGCCTGTTCCACGGCACACAAGGGCCTTCCCAGCCGTGCCAGCCTCCCGGTGCCCATGCCCAAGTAGCCTTGGAGTACTGTGTAAGAGCTGCCAGCTGAAAGGCAGGCTGAAAGGGGCCAGTCCTCACACAGTGAGAACTTCAGAATCGACAGGAGCATCTCAGGGTGACTGTCGCCGCTGCTGTTGCTCAGTCGCTCCGTCCTGTCTGACTCTTTGTGACCCCGTGAGCTGCCGCACACCAGGCTTCCTGTCCTTCACTATCTGAATCAAGTTCTGGGGCCTCAGATGATAGCAGGCTCAAATGTTTCCCAAATGGGTTCCTTATAAAGCTGACCACACCAGACACTCACTGGGGAGTGGGGAGGAGTGTCTCAGCCAGGCTCACAGCATACATGCCAGAGATGGGAGAGATCTCCTACAGGACCCCAGCATCCCTCCAAGCTGTTGACCATGGGCCACGTCTCACCGGCTTTCTGCCTCCCACAAATGCTGGCCTACATCAGTTTCCGACTTCAAAGCAGGAAGGACTTCCCTGGTGATCCAGTGGTAAAGAATTAGCCTGCCAATGCAGGGGACGTGGGTTCGATCCCTGATCTGGGAAGATCCCACGTGCTGTGGGGCAACAAGGCCTGTGCACAACTGCAGATCACGTGCTCTGGAGCCTGGGAGCCGCAACTACTGAGCCCTGTACCCTGGAGCCCACGCTGAGCAGCAAGAGAAGCCATCACAATGAGAAGCCTGGGCACCACAGCTAGATAAAGACCGCACGCAGCATCGGAGACCCAGGACGGCCAAAAATAAATAAAAACAAGAGGCTCCTTTGCTTATGTTATCCTTTAACCCTTATACATGATTAATGAAGTGAGTGAAAGTTGCTCAGTAGTGTCTGACTCTTTGTGACCCCATGGACTATACAGCCCATGGAATGCTCCAGGCCAGAATATTGGAATGGGTAGCCTTTCCCTTCTCCAGGGGATCTTCCCAAACCCAGGATCGAAACTCAGGTCTCCCACATTGCAGGCCAACTCTTTACCAGCTGAGCCACCAGGGAAGCCCAAGAATACTGGAGTGGGTAGCCTATCCCTTGGCCAGTGGGTCTTCCTGACTCAGGAATCGAACAGGGGTCTCCTGCATTGCAGGTGGATTCTTTACCAGCTGAGCTATGAGGGAAGCCCATGCATGATTAACCAGCCGAGCAAAAGTGGACATTGACTGCTTGTGTCTGCCCAGCATCTATCTCCTAGTCTTCTGGAAATGGCACCCCAATTTTCTTTTTTAGGCACCCACCCTCTCTAACTCCTCTTTTCATAACAGTTTTGTTGAAACAGGATCACATACTATACAACTGACCCATTTAAACTGTACAAGTCCACAATTTTTAGTATATTCTCAGATGTGTGCTGTTATCATCACAGTCAATTTTGATCATTTTCATCACCTCAAAAAATAAACTCTGTACCCTTTAGGGTTACCCTCATTCCCCTCTTCCCCTAAATCCAAGCAGACTCTAATCTTTCTCCTACCTCTATACTCCTATCTCTATTAGTCTAGTGTGTTCATTTTATATAAAAGGAGTCATTCATTATACTGTCTTATGTGATTCGCTTCTGTCATCTAACCTAAGGAGGTTTCAAGACACCTCCACAATGTAGCATGTCAGTGTTTCATCCTTTTTATGGATGAGTAGTATTCTTTCACAATGCAGACCCTGGTGGATCAGATGGTAAAGAATCCGCATACAATGCAGGAAACCTGTGTTCAATCCCTGGGTCAGGAAGATCCTCTGGAGAAGAGAGTGGCTACCCACTCCAGTAGAACTGGAGAGCTCACACAGGCGTGCCACATTTGTTTATCCATTCACCTACTGATGAGCATTTGGGTTGTTCCCCCCTTTTGGTTATTATGAGCAATGCTGCTGTGAACACTTGTATACAGGTTTTTACATGGACACATTTTCATTACATTTGGCTGTCTATACCTAGGAGTGGAATTGTTGGATCATGTCGTCATCATTCAGTCGCTTGGTTGTGTCCAACTCTTTGCAACCCCATGGACTGCAGCACAACCACCAGGGAAGCCCAAGAATACTGGAGTGGGTAGCCTATCCCTTGGCCAGTGGGTCTTCCTGACTCAGGAATCGAACAGGGGTCTCCTGCATTGCAGGTGGATTCTTTACCAGCTGAGCTATGAGGGAAGCCCATGCATGATTAACCAGCCGAGCAAAAGTGGACATTGACTGCTTGTGTCTGCCCAGCATCTATCTCCTAGTCTTCTGGAAATGGCA
The DNA here is from genome assembly GCA_006408675.1 of Madoqua kirkii. Taxonomy (NCBI): domain Eukaryota; kingdom Metazoa; phylum Chordata; class Mammalia; order Artiodactyla; family Bovidae; genus Madoqua; species Madoqua kirkii. The sequence continues at coordinate 42,680 of SJYC01133740.1, read as the reverse complement.
CCCCAATTTTCTTTTTTAGGCACCCACCCTCTCTAACTCCTCTTTTCATAACAGTTTTGTTGAAACAAGATCACATACTATACAACTGACCCATTTAAACTGTACAAGTCCACAGTTTTTAGTATATTCTCAGATGTGTGCTGTTATCATCACAGTCAATTTTGATCATTTTCATCACCTCAAAAAATAAACTCTGTACCCTTTAGGGTTACCCTCATTCCCCTCTTCCCCTAAATCCAAGCAGACTCTAATCTTTCTCCTACCTCTATACTCCTATCTCTATTAGTCTAGTGTGTTCATTTTATATAAAAGGAGTCATTCATTATACTGTCTTATGTGATTCGCTTCTGTCATCTAACCTAAGGAGGTTTCAAGACACCTCCACAATGTAGCATGTCAGTGTTTCATCCTTTTTATGGATGAGTAGTATTCTTTCACAATGCAGACCCTGGTGGATCAGATGGTAAAGAATCCGCATACAATGCAGGAAACCTGTGTTCAATCCCTGGGTCAGGAAGATCCTCTGGAGAAGAGAGTGGCTACCCACTCCAGTAGAACTGGAGAGCTCACACAGGCGTGCCACATTTGTTTATCCATTCACCTACTGATGAGCATTTGGGTTGTTCCCCCCTTTTGGTTATTATGAGCAATGCTGCTGTGAACACTTGTATACAGGTTTTTACATGGACACATTTTCATTACATTTGGCTGTCTATACCTAGGAGTGGAATTGTTGGATCATGTCGTCATCATTCAGTCGCTTGGTTGTGTCCAACTCTTTGCACCCCATGGACTGCAGCACACTAGGCCCCCCTGTCCTTCACTATCTCCCTGAGTTTGCTCAAACTCACGTGCATTGAGTCGATGATGCCCTCCAACCATCTCATCCTCTGTTGCCCCCTTCTCTTTTTGCTTTCAAGCTTTCCCAGCATCAAGGTCTTTTCCAATGAGTCGGTTCTTCTCATCGGGTGGCCAAGTATTGGAGCTTCAGCATCAGTACTTCCAACGAACATTCAGGCTTAATTTCCTTTCGGGTTGACTGGTTTGATATCCTTGCCATCCAAGGAACTACAGGGATCATATCATAAGTCTATGTTTAACCATTTGAGAAACTGCAGGACTTTTCCAAAGTGGCTGCAGTATCTAGGTATGAAACTCCCAGTCTTTCCCTACCATCACCAACACTTGTCCTTGCCTGGCCCTCTAACTGGTCAACTACAGGGAGCTTCACAACTGAGCAGAGACCTCAGCATGGCTACCTCCCCTCACCTGACCCAGGTATCACTTAAGCATTTTCTGCCTTGTAAACTGGTAGCATTTGTGCTGATGAGCAGTCCAATGGAACAGGCTACTGGTTATTCTTTTCAGGTTGTGCGTTACAGGGAAGAAATTCTGAGTCAGTGGACTCTAGGGGACTCATATTAAACTCCTCTTACCCGACAGCCTGGGTGACATAATCCCAGTTCAGAGCCACGGCTTCCTCATCTCAGAAACCAGGTCACATTCTCACCAGGCTGTGGTGGGCAGAACCTGAGAAATGACACTTGTAACATCAGTTGTTCAAACTGACTTCAAACAAACCCCACTGAATGTTTGGGTCTTTCCAACCAGGCTCTGATGCTGAGGCTGGAGCTCCAATACTTTGGCCACCTGATGCAAAGAGCTGGCTCAATGGAAAAGAACCTGCTGCTGGGAAAGATTGAAGGCCAAAAGAGAAAAAGAGTAACAGAGGATGAGATGGTTAGACAGCATCACTGATTCAATGGACATGAATTTGAGCAAACTCCAGGAGACAGTGAAGGACAGGGAAGCCTGGTGTGTGAAAGCTGGTGGGGTTGCAAAGAGTAGGACATGACTTAGTGACTGACCAACAACGACAAGAACAAATCACGCTCTTGGGTGCTTCCCAGTTCTGCCTCCTGGGACCCAGCACATGGCATTTCATCTTTTCAATTGGTATCAATAACGTGGCTTCCCTGGTGGCTCAGCTGGTAAGGAATCTGCCTGCAATGCAGAAGACCCCTCCCTCTTCATGGCTGGGCCAAGGAAGGTCCAACAACTAAAGAATCTGTCCCAGGCACCCCACACAGAGAAGGAGATGGCCTTACCGAGCAGATTCTCCCCCAGAATTCAGGCAGGGGGGCTCCTTTTCTTTCCCGGCTCCTGGCGAGCCGCCATCACCACCACCCTTCGGAGTCCATCTGGCCCAGCTGTTAACATCCCTGGTATCATGACAACGAGAGGATGTCAGTTTTCAGCTGCAATGGACTCCTTTTCGGCTCTGCACTGAGAGTCCATTAAGGATGCCCTCGCCTCTAAAATGTGACGTCCCCAGGTTAAATTCTTTGTAAGCAGATGTTTATTTTTAGAGCCGCTGTATGGGCTATTATTGAATGCTTAAGCAGTTCCTTAAGACGAGGGTCACCAAAGGCTTCTGCTGTAGAAAAACCTCCGCATAATACCGCCTGCTGAACAACGCTGCTCAGGGAGAAAGAGGGGGAGAAAAGGGAGTCTTTTATTTAAAGAAGGAGGAATTTGATGAGGGGTGGGAACCTCTGAAAGCTTTTCTGTTGAAAGAGGCAGACTTGCGTGTTTCCATTCAGGGTGGAAACGGATTCAATAAAGTTTATTTTTTAAGGCATTTTGAATAACAATGACAACACTCGCCAGGGCACAGAGGACAGGCTATGACTAGGAAACACCTGCAGGCCGAGAACACACAGCCTGGTCCAAGGCTGGAGGTTAATGCAAGCTCTCAGAGCCCCCTGGTCTATGTTGCTTCTACATCTAGTCTGGGGAAGATGAAAGAGCTTGGTCTCAGACAGCCTGTGGAAAGGGGATCTGTGGGGTTTCTTCCTGGTCTAGAGAGGGGAGATTCTCTGAGATGCTGCTAAAGACAAGGATGCTTTCGATTCCCACATGATGGTGCTGAGCCCAGGCTTGGTTACAGCAGTCTAAGAAGGATGGTGAGGGCTTCCCTGGTAGCTCACTGGTTAAAAAAAAAAAATCTGCTTGCCAGTGCAGGAGACACAGGTTCAGTCTCTGATCCAGGAAGGTCCCACATGCCCCAGAGCAATGAAGCCCATGAGCCACAGCGACTGAACCCCGTGTGCCCTGGAGTCCATGCTCTGCGAAAAGAGAAGCCACAGCGTGAGCAGCCTGTGCACTGCAACTAGAGGAAAGCCCTTGCAGCAACAAAGCACCAGCGCAGCCAAAAATAATTCTAAAAACAAAATTATTTTTTAAAGAAGAAAAATGGAGATCAAGCTAACATTTCCCAAGCTGCCAGTTCCTATGGAAAGCCCATTCTATGTCTTAGCACAATGAACCCTCACAATGACAGAGGAAGTGGGTATGATTACTCCCCATTTACAGCAGATACTAACTCAGAGAGGTTAAGTTACTTGCCTGTTGTAGATGCTGCTGTGTGTTCATCAAAACGCCTTTCTTTTTCTTCAGGGCCAGGCAGGTAGACCAGATGTTCCTGCTTCCCAGTTCTGAGTGGCTGAATGACTGAGTTCTGATTGAAGGATTATAAACAAAACAGTTCCATTTCTTGGGCCCAACCTCTGCTCCCCTCCCGTGAGCTCTTGCAAGCTTTTTCATTATCCATTGGCTGAACCAAGAGAGCACTCTGAAGATGAAGAAACACAGATGGAAGGGCCCCAGTGGTCAGAGGACAGGTTGCCTGGTCAGAAACACCTGCATTAGACCGTGATGTAAGTGATGAATATGCTGGCGGCGGACCCCTGACAACTCAGAGCTCATCTACCCTAGAGGCTACATTGGTAGAGGCGCCATGCAACTTCACTAAGAAAACCTGAGACCTCGCTCCTTGAATCAGCCCACACTGTGATGGGCAATCAGTCCCAGCTTCATCGTTCCCTGCTCTGTACCAGGCTCTGCCAGCCACCAGGGTCACAGACAAGTGGTAGGGTCCTTGTCTCCAAGTCAACCCTTAACAAGAAGTCATTTTTATCTCTTCTTTACCCAGTGTTTTGGATCACATCTGTGGACCAAGAAGTGTGGTGCTTGGCACAGAGGACAGGAAATGGAAATATTGCCCCAACTCTCAAGGGGCTCTTGGACCAGTGGGGACATTCCAGAGAGTGTCCCTGGGATGCTGAGAATGATGTCATTATTCATCTGATTGTGGGAAGTTAGAGAAAGCCTATCATAGGAGGTGGAGCTTGAGCTGGGGTTTGAAGGGCGAGTGAGGCAGAACCGAGTGATCAAGCAGGGTGAAGGAGTTTAGGAAGAGGAGCCAGAAGGACCAAAGACACAGCCTTGTGATAAAGGTAGGCAGGATGGAGGGGATCTGAGGTTTTTGATGGGACTGGAGCCTGAAGTACAAGACAGGCGCCACCTCCATCCCAGCATCTCCTAGTTTCAGGTTCTCATCACCATGGCAATGGCCTCCAGCCATCATCCTGCCTGAACTCCACATGAGCTCCCCAGGGCAACAGCTGAACTCCTTCCAGCAGCCTACAAGGAAGCTCTGATGCGGCCGTGCTGACTCCTCCAGTCATACCTCCGGGCCCTCCCTGTCCTGAACTTGCCATTTCAGCAGCTCTGAGCCACTCTGTGCTGCTTGGTGGCTCCATGCCTTTGTTCACACTGTTCCCTCTGCCCGGAAAGGCCTCCCTGACCCAGACTCATTCACCTCCCCAGTCATACTCCTCTCCTACAGGAATGTCCTTACCTGCCCATCCCATGCCCAAAACAGGCCCAGTGTCCCTCTGTGTCCTCTGCACACACCCTCTATCATCACCCTTGACCACATGAAATGAGTTTCTTTGTTCACTAGCCATGTTCCACTCTCTGCCCCCACACCGTGATGTTCCTGGCACACGGCTGATGTGCCAGTATGTTTGCTGAGCTGATCAGACTGATGACCTAGTCCATCTGATTAAAGCCCAATCACACCAGTGGCTTTGGGTCATCTGGACTCAGAGATGGTCAACCCAGCTGTAAATAAAACTGAATTGACTCTACTTGGTGCAAGATCAGTAGGTTTTTTTTCTCCTTTAGACCATTTCACCTCTGTGACTTGTAAGAGGCTCCACAGAAGCAGCCCCTGCAATGTGGATGCCTGTGAAATAATCCATTAGGAGGTGTTCCAGTAGAAATGTGTAAGGGAGCAAGGAAGTAGGGCTGGTCAGAAATAGAACCATCAAGGGAGTGGTACCCAGCAAAGTCTCCCAGACGGCAACTTTGGGGCAACCCCTGAGCAGGGGACACGTCTCAGAGTTGTCCACTCAGGGGCCAAGTGTGGTGGTACTCTTACCTCAATTCCTGGTACCTCCAGCCCTTCGTGTACGTGAGCCAAGTGATCTTCGGGTACCCAATGGCAGTCCTTCAGCCAAAGGCCCACAGCAGGCTCTTGGGAGTGGAAGCAGTGGGTGTGAGATGGTCAAGTGATCCCAGAGGGTCCAGGTGGTCGGGGGGGAGCCCCAGAAGCTCCTGCTACATTCTCCTGTCTCAGTCTCCCCCTTAGGACAAGATAACCCCCTCAAGTGCTTTTTAACTCTAACTTCTTCTGGCTGCGTGACCTCAGTCCCCAGCAGGCTGGCGTCAGAGGCTCTGAAAGGCCCTGCATCCAGCCAGAAGCAACGACGAGCCTCTCGCCAGTGTTCAGGAGTCTGGGAGGGCGTGCAGAGCACAGGCGATGCTCTCACAGGCTCCTCCCAGCGGGGCTTCATCAGCATGGCACCGAGAGAAGCCATCTGTTCTGGCTCTCCTGGCATGGTCTCTCCATCTTTAGCCGTCAGAGGTCTGTGCCATGGAGCCAGTTCCAGGTTTGTAGCGATCAGTTTAGGCTTTCTTGGGCAAGGGTCATGGATGGAGGAGACATGATGTAAGTTTCATATGTGAAATGGTCAAGAATGATAGCTTTATGTGTCTTTCTGCTGCAACGAGCCTAAGGAGGGAACAAGAGGGCTTTGAGCTTCAGAAGGACTGGATTTGTGTTCTGGCTTTGGTTTCCCTGGTAGCTCAGATGGTAAAGAATTTTCCCGCAGTGTGGGAGACCTATGTTTGATGCCTGGGTCAGGAAGATCCCCTGGAGAAAGGCGTGGCCACCCACTCCAGTATTCTTGCCTGTAGAATCCAACGGACTGAATTTCTGTCCATGGGATCGCAGAGTTGGACATGACTGAGTGACTAACACTTTCTACTTTCACTTTCTGCCTTTACCAGCTGAATGATCTTGAGCAAAGGACAAACATTTCTGAGCCTTGTTTTCCCCATTGCCAAGCCACACATAATCTTCAGGCTGTTGTGAGAATTAGGCAAAATGTCATATCTAAAGTGCTCTGCACGTAGTAGGTGCTTTTAAAACCTGATTGTCTTGTCACTCTTGCTCATCATCTTTCTTATGACCAGTGCTCAAGAAATACTGATTAAAAGGATGTCTATGTGAATGGAATTTTGAATGAATGGATGGATGGATAGATGCTTTGTTGGATGAATGATGGATGTCTGGCTGGATGAATGGTTGGATGTTTCATTGACTGGTGGATGAATGGATGAACTGGGCGGTGGAAAAGACTGCTTTTTGAAGTCGAAAAGACTTCAGTTTGTTTCAGTTCAGTCACTCAGTCATGTCCGACTCTTTGCGACCCCGTGAATCGCAGCACGCCAGGCCTCCCTGTCCATCACCAACTCCCGGAGTTCACTCAGACTCATGTCCATTGAGTCAGTGGTGCCATCCAACCATCTCATCCTCAGTCGTCCCCTTCTCCTCCTGCCCCAAATCCCTCCCAGCATCAGAGTCTTTTCCAATGAGTCAACTCTTCACATGAGGTGGCCAAAGTAGTGGAGTTTCAGCTTTAGCATCATTCCTTCCAAAGAAATCCCAGAGCTGATCTCTTTCAGAATGGACTTGTTGGATCTCTTTGCAGTCCAAGGGACTCTCAAGAGTCTTCTCCAACACCACACTTCAAAAGCATCAATTCTTCGGTGCTCAGCCTTCTTCACAGTCCAACTCTCACATCCATACATGACTACTGGGAAAATCATAGCCTTGACTAGACGGACCTTAGCCGGCAAAGTAATGTCTCCTAGCTAACTCTTAATCTCATTCTGCTGTGTAAGAGTCTTCAGGTTACTTTACCTTGTCCAACCTCATCTTTAAAGTAGGGGCCATCACTCCTGTTTTCCAGAATATCTGGGAGGAAACGTGGGAAAATGCATGCAGTACACAAGCCTAAGTAAACGGCCTGAGGGAGATGCTCAGCAGATGCTGTTTCACGTGGGAGTCAAGTGACTGGCCCCAGCTCTCCATTCCTCCCTATTCACACCCTTGCCATGGTCTCATCACTAACAGACTGCTCTCTCCACCCGCTGACTCTGAGGTTGATCGTGTAAGTTTCTCTGGCCAGTGACATGCACGGGAGTGAGTTAGCCACTTTCAAACCTATGCCTTAGGAGACCATATAGTCTTGTGGTTCTGCAACTGCCACAAGAATCCCTCCCCTGGGGTAGCAGCAGCCTGTTCTGTCAAAGTCCCAGAGTTAACACATACAGGGCAGAACACCCTGCTGAGCAAGACCAGACCCACAGTGAAGCCCAGCTGCCCAGCTGAGCCTACAAATTTGTAAGAATAAGCGATGTTTAAAACCACTGAGTTTGGGGGTAGTGTGTTACACAGCAGCTTCTAGCAACAGCTAACCAATACATGTCCCACTCTGTGGGTCTCCTTAGGGTCCCATCTGATAACTTACCCCCAGAACTAGACTCCTTCTCCCCTGAAAAGGATCCAGTATGCTTCCCTCATCCCACCACCAACTGTACCTCACCCCCTCCATCGACAAGTTTTGCGCCAAACGTCCATATCCTGCAGACACTGGTGGAGTCCCCCTCTCCCGAAGCCGCACATTAACAGAAATGCTTTTACAGGCAAGAGAAGGCAATGGAGGCCAAGGTCTGCTTCCCGGCCTCTGAAAAGAATCTTTTGTTGGTGATAATGCCTTCAGCGAGGGCGCTCACGTTCCTCGAACAACCACTCAGCATAAGTTAGGGAAAGAGGTGTATGTTTCACTGAAGCTGCCCACTTCAGTTTCGTCTTTGTCAAAAAAAAAAAAAAATCAAAAGCACTTCACATGTCCATTTAAGTACATCATTACTTTCTGAGTGCTTTATCATCATTACCGAGTATTCCCGCACAATCTCAGGGAGACCTTGACTCCCAGTGAATCACCCTGCCTTCCGCTTTGAGGCTACTCTGCCCGGCGCGACGCAGGCTTTGTTCCGTCCATGCTATTGATGCCTCCTGTGAAGGAGTAGAAGAGGAAGCTCTCCAAGTAAATAGATACTCTTTCTGTTTCCATTCAAGGCTTTGAGCCATTCTTTAACCTCCGATGATGCCAGATAAATCATCTTTGCTTAGGAGGTCGGCCGAGGCTCAAAGGAAAGAATTTTCCTTGGGGACCTCCATTTATCTCAGTAGATAGTGGGGACAATACAAAGAGAAGGGAGCCGGAGCTGGGCAGACTTGAGATAGTTCAGGGGTATTGGGTTGGGTGTGCAGAAACTGGATGGTGAGTGTGAAGCATATCGGGATTTAATTGAATTCTCCAATCCCTAAGGCACTTATGCTCACAGTTACCTGGTCCCTCCTGGGTGAGACTAAGTGGAAAGTGTCTGAGAACCCTGCTGTTGTTGTGGAATGTGGTCTCGCTTGGCACTCCATTCTGTCTTGTCTTCCCATCACCCCAGCCTCTCCCTGATGAGTGAGCCACAGGTCCTTCACGCTTTATCACCTGCAAAGCCACCTCCCACCCCATCCTCACTTAAGCTCGGTGGTGTGGGGGAGGCAGCAGAGCATGGAAGAAAACTGAGGCCTGAAAGCTTCATCCGCTAAGGGCGCACAAGACTGGTATCTGCAGAGCAAGGCTGGGGTCCTAACCAGGGACACTTCCTGCTACAAGCAGTCAGGAATACCCACAATGGACTTATCAGCTCCCTGAACAAAATGGAGAAGGCACCCGGGAATCATTCATTCCCCACGTATTTATAGTGTGCCCACTAGGTGTCAAGAACTACTGGCTCTGGGTGCTAAGTGACCGCTCTCCCAAGGCTGACAAATTATAGGTCTGGAAATCAGAAAGGAAATTGTCCACTTGGCTGCACGATCTTGTCTCAAATCCCAGTGATGTGAGAAGCATTCTAGAACCTCCCAAATGCCTGGAGTTGGGAGCAGAGGTGGGCTGTACACCTGTAAGCCACTGCGGGGCAGAGACGAGGCTTGAGTCCCGATGTCCAGCGCCCAGCACATGCCTGTGTACAGGGGCCTCAGAAGGTGTTAGGAATGACCCAGACGCCTCTGCTGTCCCACCCTTTGCCTCTGGCCCTCCTCCACCTACTGGCCCTCCCAGTTTGTTCCTGACAGTCCTTTCCCCCTTTGGGGTCTCCCCCACCCTCCTGCCTGCCTGAGGGGCTGACCACACATCACATCCCCCCTGTCAACCTGCCCACGGCTCCTAGGGCCCCTCAGGACAAAAGGAAAGTGAAGTCGCTTAGTCGTGTCCGACTCTTTGCGACCCCATGGACGGTAGCATATCAGGCTCCTCCATCCATGGGATTTTCCAGGCAAGGGTACTGGAGTGGGTTGTCATTTCCTTCTCTAGAGGATCTTTCTGACCCAGTGATCGAACCCAGGTCTCCCATATTGCAGGCAGATGCTTTACCGCCTGAGCCGCCAGGAGAGAAAGCCCTTCCTCAGGACAAAGTCAAAACCATTTAACAAGACCGGTGTGGCCATCCTCAGTGACACGACCCTCATCAGCTTCTCCAGCCTCCTTTCTCACCAACATGTACCTGTGACGACATCACACATGCACACACCCCCAGAGAGGTACACACCACACACATACACACAGACACAAAGCACACACACAGATAGAAACACAGAGATACACACACCACACACACATACACATACATCCTATAACATACACACATATGTACCTGAGACAATATACACACATCCTCCCATCACACACACACACAGATGGAAACAGAGATACACACACCACACCCATAGACATACCTGTCACACATACACACACCCCATCACATACACAGACACACCACAGAGACAATACACACATACACATCCATCACATACCCACATATCACAGACACACAAACACATCACAGTAACAGCATGCACACCACACACATTCACACACACACTCTTGCTATTTCTCACCCCTCCCCTAGGACACCTCTCCTGACCAGCTCCCCGCTCCCCAGGGCTCCCAGAGCCTCATGTTCCTGCCTGAGCATCCTCTCCTGTCTCCTCTGACTTCCACTCCAGTTTGGGAGGAGGGGGTCCTGACTCTTCCCACTTTGCAGACAGGGAAGTTGAGACTCTGTGCACTTGCGCAGTCTGACCAAGGCCACGGTGACCGGCCGGGGTGCCAGGAAGCCCTCAGGGCTAGGGAGCTCCCAGCTCAGCCACGGGAGGGCTCCGTCCACCCCATTTCAGACGCCAGACCAGTGGCTACAGAGGTTGCGGTCCTTGCCTCCCTGCGGCTCCCAGGGAGCTATGGGGCCCCGCCTGGCTCCCCGGCTCTCCTGGGTCTCCAGGGCTCCCTTCCAGAGCCAGCTCCTCCCCTAGGCTGGGAATCAGGAGTGGAACCTTACTTGCTTCTTCATCCCAGGACCCAGCACAGGGCCAGCTGAGAGCAGGTGCGCCAGCAAATGGGAATTGGACAAACACCCGTGCCACTGCAATATCGAGACAGGCACAGTGTCGTGGCTTGTGGGTCGCATCCTACTGGTCTGAAGGACAGAGATTGGGGTTCCCTGCTCTTGGAACCAGTCCTCTCCCTCCAGAAAAAGCATGGGACTTTAGAGGCTCCGGCTCCCATCCTGCCTTTGTCCTGATGAGACAGGCGATGCTGCAGAGAAACCCACCCAGCTCCCTCCTCCTCCAGGACCCCAACACTTCCTGCCCTTGGCCTAGAGCCTCCCCCGGTCCTGTCATCACCTCCAAAGGCTCCGCAAGCCCGAAAGACATCACCATGGACAGGGACTTGCACTCCCGGGGCAAAGGCAGTGTGGGCAGGCGCCTGTCTCACTGAGTTTGTATCAGACAGGGTGCTTTGTGGCCCAGAGGAGCGGGGTTGGTAGGGAGGCTGCTGCAGGGGTTGGTGGAGCCCTGGTGGGCGCGGCTGGAAGTCCTCCAGATGGAGACACGAGAGCCTGTTAACCTGAGGACCACGGAGCTGCAGGGAGGAGATTCAGAGCTGCCTCCAAGGTTTCTGCCCCTAGGAGACGGCAACAGCTCACCTGGTTCCTGGGACCTGAGAAGAACGTGAGATGAAATGATGAGTTCTGTCTGGGACTGACGCCTTATGCCCCTGCACAGGACTTGTTCAGGGAGCAGCCTACACTGAGGCAGGAAAGTAGACCAGGTGGGTTTGATCAAGATGATGAGGGAACAGAAGCAGAGGTTCAGCCCACGCTGTGCGTGCCTGTGAGCCTGCTAAGTCGCTTCAGCCATATCTGACTCTTTGCAGTCACTGCATGCTGGGAAACGGCCAAGGCACACGCTCGTAGAAGGGACACCTTCCACAGAGTCGCACAGGCTGACACCAGCGCAGAACTTCAGGCTTCTCTGTGCTCTGACACGCTATTTACAAAGCTGTCCTCAAGATTCAAAGAGGTGACAGATGAATGGATAAAGATGAGATGGTGCGTGTATACAATGGAACACTACCCAGCCACAAAAAAGACTGAAATGATGCCACTTGCCGCAACACGGGTGGACCCAGAGATTATCAGACAAAGTGAATTAAGTCAGATACAGAGAAAGACAAATATGTGATGCTGCTTATCAGTGAAACCTAAAAAAATAATGGTACAAATGAACTCATTTATAAGGCAGAAACAGACTCAGAGACAGAGACATAGTAAACAAACTTATGGGATTTCCCAGTGGCTAAGACTCGAGCTCCTAACTCAAGGGGCCTGAGTTCAATCCCTAGTCAGGGAACCAGATCCCACAAGGCACAGCTAAGAGTTTGCACGCTTCAACTAAAGATCTCATCTGTCACAATGAATACTGAAGATTTTACATGTCACCACTAAGACTTGGTGCAGCCAAATAAATAAATATGTAAATATTTTCTCTAAAAAGGAAAACAAACTTATGGTTACCAAAGGGAAAGAAAGGAGGGAGAAGGATAAATTAGGAATTTGGGACTAATGTACACACCACTGTACATAAAATAAACAAGGACTTACTGTATAGCATAAGGAACTATATTCAATATCTGATTTTTAAAAACCTATAATGGAAAGGAATCTGAAAAAGAACAAATATACATACATATATATATACACACATATATATCTGCATATATATTTATATATAACTGAAACACTCTGCTGTACACCTGAAACTAACAAACCATCATACAGCTATACTTCAATTCAATAAATAAACAAGATTCACAGAGAAAGAAACTCGGTTGCTTTTAAGAATGGGAAACCAAAGGCGATTCAAAGGAGAAGGAGGAGAAACCCATCCAGTGTCACTGGACTTCCTCAGAAGCGTTTCTCACCCTGACAAAAGAGGAGGGGTAAGCGCTCGCTATTTTCCAGAGGGACCCTCTAGGTAGCTGTGAAGAAGGAAGTCATAAAAGAGACCGGGGCGATGCAATGACTGAATATTTCAGTGCACGGGAGACTTGCTCTTCAGGGGCAGGGAAAGCCACAGTGAAACACTTTAGACAGCCTACTTAATTTTAAAAGAAAAGGAAAATTATTTTGCGATTTCAATGGCAGCCCATTCACAGGCCTCTCTACCACCTCTTCCGAGAGGCAATCGGTTGCCATGGCAACTTCAGGTTGCATCATTAAGGATTTTTTAAACATTGAGAGTTGGGGGGCAGGGCTTTAAACCTTGGAGGAAGAGGAGGAGACGGGGAGAAAGAGAGAAAAGCGAGGCTTGAGAAGTGGAAAGTGAAGGGAGTAACGCAGGGGTGAGCAGAAGTCTTGGCCAAAGGAAGAAAATCCAGGAGCTCCCTTCTCTTTCAGAGGAGGTTTTTATTATCTCTCCCAGAAGAGTGAAAGGAAGCAGCATCTTGGCCCCACTTGGGTCTTCTTGATTCTGTTTCTTAATCTGATCATTTTCCCTCGTGTCCATTAAAAGGAAAAAATACAGAAAAATGAAGAAGAGTTCAAGAAGCAGCCTTCATTTGTTGTATATAGTTTTGTTTAAGGACTGAATGGATCGTTCTCTTTCAAGTTCTTTTCCCACTGTTCTTAAGTGGTTTGGTCTTGAACTTGCCCATTTGACAAAAGGCAAAAATACTCTGTGTTCAACTTCTTAAAGTTAATCTCCAGCTCTTCACTTGTATGGAAGGCAATAATGGGGTGTTATTAGATAGAAATGTGAAAAAAGTGAAAGTGTTAGTTGCTTGATTGTGTCCAACTATGTGCAACCCCACGGACTGTAGTCCACCAGGCTCCTCTGTCCATGCGATTCTCCAGGCAAGAATACTAGAGTGGGTTGCCATTTCCTCCTCCAAGAGATCTTCACAACCCCACGATCAAGCTCAAGTCTCCTGCACTGCAGGGAGATTCTTTACCATCTGAGTCACTTAAGGCTCCTCTGTCCATGCGATTCTCCAGGCAAGAATACTAGAGTGGGTTGCCATTTCCTCCTCCAAGAGATCTTCACAACCCCACGATCAAGCTCAAGTCTCCTGCACTGCAGGGAGATTCTTTACCATCTGAGTCACTTATCCTTGAGCTCTTTACTTGTATGGAAAGCCATGATGGGATGTTATTAGATAGAAGTGTATTTATGTCCAAAGGAGCCTTTTTATTTAAAAAAAATAAACACATGGATGAGAGATCATATCTTTGTTCTGTCCCTATAATTTGATTTCTTCTTCAGAAGCATCATTTTGTTTTCTTTTTACCTGTGTTTTCATCTGAAAGGAGGAGAGGGACATTCGGGTAATCATTCCTGTCCTCGGTTATCTTGGAAAGATTTGAAAATAGTCCACTTTCAGCTGTGAAACATCTTCATGGCTACATGGATCACCAGTCCCGTTCTGTGCCCCTCCTCACATGGCTCACCAGCAGTTCATTTTTCTTTGTGAGGTGGGGCTCTGTTTATACCCTCACCTATACCTGTGGCAGGGTTTCCTGTTTGAAAGACAGCTCTCTGCACACAGTGAGATTCCAAAGGGTGGGGTTTCTGCTCATCCTATGGAAAGGCGAGTGTACTGATGAATGTGGCTGTGCATTGTGATGGCCAAGGGACTTGGGGGCAGAGTTTTTGCAAGGGAGTTGTCCCACCTTGAGACAGAAAGTCTCAACTCCGAGGAGCTCCAGGTTGGAGGAGGCTGCCTGGGTCCTGGCTTCAGCTCTGCTTCCACTGGAGAAGAGAACACAGCACCCCCTTTTGTGGCCTTGAACAAATCCTCCTACCGTTCTCCAAGTCTTCTTCGCGTGAAAACTGGAAACAGTAATAATAGCTGTTGCTCACCTTGAACAGCTGCGGGGAGCATCACGTGAGATGAGATGTAGGGAAATCCTGCGTGGACGAAAGAGCTTACATGGATATCAGGCACCATCCTAAAGGAGACTGGCTCCAGGCTCCTCTCTTGCACAAGATCTGCTGGGCACTCTCAGAACCCACCTCCTACCTGGCTCTCTCTCGGGACCTTTGAGACCACTCTCTTGATGATGTTGACTAAGACAGACAAGAAGCAAACAGCCTGATAATACGGCATCCACACTGTCCAAAGCAGGATGTACTCTGTAGAAGCGAAAACCCCAAGATGCCAGCTTCCTTATTCAGAGGGGTGAGAGAAGACCCGGAGCAAACCTCCCAACACGCCTGTCACTGGCACACGAGTGGCCCCAGCTCTGCTTCCAACTCTCTTCTGCTGCGACCGAGCCCAGGAGACACCCAGCTCCTCTCAGGGACCCCTTCAACTATGAGAACATCCTGGGGCCCAGGCAATAAGTTTTTCCCTCTTGTGCAGATGGACACGTGCTAACAGGTCTCTGGACCTGACCCCATGCGCTTGCGTAGACCCAATTCTCAAACACTCATATCTTTTTCTTTCTTTCATGCACCCACCCATTCACCAACAATCATTTCTGTATCACCTTTGCTAGTCATTTGGCTGAGCCAGGGCATCAGCACGTCATAGCCATGGACCAGCTTGAGGCTTGTTTTTGTAAATAAAGTTTCAGTAAAACAGCCACGCCCACTTGTTGACACGTTGGCCATGGCAGCTCTCGCAGCACAAAGGGAGACTTGATCGTTGCAACAGAGATCATACCACCTGTAAAGCCTCAAATATTGATGACTTGGCCCTTTACAGAAAAGGTTTGGCCGATCTTGGGCTAGACGCTTGGCCGGATGCATAGCAGAAGGGGGAGGGTGCAGTTGACGTCCTGCCCACTCAAGTTGCTTACAGCCCAGTGGTGGAAATAAGTTGTGTGTGCTGCTATCCTATTACAGGCCAGGTTGGGCTTCCCTGGTGGTTCAGGTGGTAAAGAATCTGTCTGCAATGCAGGAGATTCGGGTGTGATCCCTGGGTCATGAAGGTCTCCTGGAGAAGGGAAAGGCTACCTACTCCAGAGGAGCCTCGTGGGCTGTAGCCCACAGGGTCACAAAGAGTCGGACACGACTGAGCGACTTTCACTTCACCGTCCTGAGACAGGGTCAGAGGAAGTGCTCAGGGCACATGAAGAAAAGGGATCTCTGTCTGCAAGAGGACTCAGGAAGGTGTCGGGGGCTGGGCCCTGCAGTTGTGAGTTGGGGCCTGGCCACGTGCATACGAGGGGATACAGGAAGAGCGTCCACAGGATGGAGGGCACCAAGGGTAGAGGACCTGCGCGGTGCACCCTAGAAGCAGGAAATGCTGTGGTCAAGTATGAAGGCTAGTGCGGGATCGAAGATCATCGAGAGACAAGCTGAAAAAAGAGGTTTTGGCGGGATCCTGGAAGATCTGAAATACCAGATAAGGAGTTTCTTCTCTAGATGCAGAAAGGTTTTTGAGCTGGGGAGTGGACAGGGACCGTTAAAAAGGCAGCCAGGTGTAGTATAGGCTAGAGATTGATATTTCCAAGAGAAATTAAGCCTGCAGATTTATTCCCCCTAGCCTAGTCAAATGAAGCAATGTATAAGAAGGATTTTGTAAGCTATAAAATGTATGGGATTATTATGATTATTTATTATAACAATAATGCTAACCCAGGTAAGATTTAGACCTTTCCGCTCAGATTCATTTCCATGTTTCAATCACTTTAACAATTCCCCATCCTGGGCTGTATTTTGACTTCCCCAGACTATAATCGTAGACCACATAATATTGGGTGTGATATGATTAAGCAGTAATGGCTGAGCACTCTTATCCAGAGGAGTTATTTCTGGTGTGACACAGAACACGGCGTGGCATTGGAGTTCCACCCAGGATGGAACATTTCTCACCAGTGGGGCCTAGACTCACCCTTCCCATGGCCTTGGCCCAGACCAGTGCAGGCTCTGCTATAATAAGATCATCTCCCAAGTGCCAAGTCGGAGGAATAAAGAGTCCCGGGATCACACAGCTCCAGAGACATGAGGAGGAAAGGAACTTGTGAACGCTGGGAGAAGGAGGCCTCATCACTAGGAAATCTGATCTCTCCTCACCTGAGGGGGAACAAGGGGCCAAGAGGAATGAACTTATTGAAACCAAGAACCAACATTTCATGTCACTGCTAAAAGTTGTGACTGGCATTTGTCTTTAAAAACGAAACTAAAAATTATAAAGTCAAATTTATTTTTTCTTATAGTTTTCCCAGTAGCCACGTACAAATGTAAGAGTTAGACCATAAAGAAGGTTGAACACTGAAGAATTGATGCCTCTGAACTGTGGTGTTGGAGAAGACTCATGAGAGTCCCTTGGACTATAAGGAGATCAAACGAGGAGTCCTTTCTAAAGGAAATCAGTCCTGAACATTCACTGGAAGGGCTGATGCTGAAGCTGAAGCTCCAATATTTCAGCCACCTGATACAAAGAGCCAATTCATTGGAAAAGACCCTGATGCGGGAGAGACTGAAGACAAAAGTAGAAGGGGACAGCAGAGGATGAGACGGCTGGATGGCATCACTGACTCAGTGGACACGAATCTGAGAAAACTCCAGAAGATAGTGAGGGGCAGAGGAGCCTGGTGTGCTGCAGTCCATGGGGTCTCAAAGAGTCAGACACCACTTAGCAACTAAACAACAACATCTGGCTATTTCTGCCTTGGTTGAGTTAGGAGAAATGCGAGGGGCATTTCTCATACCCCTGAGCTAATGGCCTGAGCTTCACACCAGTTACACAATCACTACGGATGCATTTCCCTGGCCACACCCTCCTGGGCTGCCTGGAGACCCCAAGCTGAAGCCCTTTCACGCTCTGCTTGTGGCTGAAGGTAGGTTTCCATCCCCATCTGAGCACTGTCCCCTCTGCTCAGAGGTGTGTCTCACCTCTCCGCATTTCCACCTGAGGACCCCGCTTTTCAGGTCCCTGTGGGTTTGCCCCGACCACATCAAAGTCATCCAGGAGCATCGTACCACGTTGGCCCCCCAGAGACTCCACAGGCCCTGGAGTGGCCTGGATATCTGCCCTTATGGCAGAGTGGTCTTCCTCACCTGCTGTACACCTGGACCATTTTCACGGTGGCAGGTATCCACTCTGGGCCCAGGTCATTCCCTCTGGACCTCTTCTCCCAGCTGGAGTCCAGGCCAAGTCTGAGGCTCTCCTCCCTGGAGTTTGCCCAGCGGCTGGGAGCCTATATCCCACACAGGGTGGGCCCCTCGTTAATCCCCTCCTCCATCCAGGACCTCCCAAATCCAACAGCACTCCATCCTCTCCTAGGAGCTCTTTGTCTCCTGGTGGGAAGACGGACTTTGCTGCCTGGAAAAGGCCATCGAGGAGATATGGCACAGATATTGCACAGTTTCCAAAACTGTCAGCTGCGCAGCAGGAATATGTGACAATTGCGGGCAGTTGTGGGTTTAGGGGCTTTCCCGGTGGCTCAGCAGTAAAGCATCCGCCTGCAATGCAAGAGACGCTGGTTCAGTCCTTGGTGGGGAAGATCCCTGGAGGAGGACTCGGCAACCTACTCTAGTATTCTTGCCTGGAGGATCCTATGGACAGAGGAGCCTGGAGGGCAATAGTCCATGGGGTTGCAAAGAATTGGACACAACTGAAGTGAGTGAGCACGCGTCCATGTGGGTTTTTAATTTCATCAGGAGTAAAGATCAGGAAGAAGGGTGTCCTGAGCGAAACAGGAAGAAATGACTAATATTGTCACATCCGTGGTACTGCTCCTCCTTTAGAACATAAGCGACATCCTTGGGGGACTCCAAGAGGAAAACAAAATATACGCGGTATGATTCTAAGGCAGGGTTTCTCAACCTCAGCGTTACTAACATTCTGGGCTGGATTTGTGGCGGGGGCCGTCCTGCGCCTGTAGGGTTCTGAGCCGCTTTCCTGGCCTCCACTCACTAGAAGCCCTCTCCGCCCCCCAGCAAGTTGTGACACTCAGAACGGAGGAAATATACAAACTCACATCTTGGGGCAGCGCCGCCCCATCAAAACATAATGTGAGCCACAAATCGAGCCACAGAGGTCGTTTTGGACAGTGACGTTTTACTGTTTTATAATTTTGTGTGTTTTTGTTTACGTCTGGCTGTGCTGGTCTTCACCGCTGAGAAGCTTCACTCCAGCTGCGGTGAGTGGGGGCCACTGTCGCGGTGAGGTGTGCAGACTTCTCGTGGTGCTGGCTTCTCTCGAAGGGCACAGGCTCTAGCACGCACGGGCTCAGTAGCTCTGGGTCCCAGGCTCTAGAGCTCAGGCTCAGCAGCTGTGACGCCCAGGCCAGCTGCTCCACGGCACGTTGGATCTTCCCCAATCAGGGACCGAACCTGCGTCTCCCGCGTTGGCAGGCGGATTCTTTACCACTGAGCCACCAGGGAAGCCCAGGTAGTGACATTTTAAAAAGAAAAAAAAAAAGTGAAATTAGTTTCAATCATCTATTTTATTAAACCTATTATATCCAAAAGATGATCATTTCTACTTGAAATCAATATTAAAAAATACTATATGATAGTTCACATTCTTTTTTTTTAATATTGTGTTTCAGATGCCATGTGCATTTTACACTTCACAGAGCATCTCAGATTGGACTAGCCACGTTTCAAGTGCTCTGTAGCCACACAAGGCTGGTGCCCAGTGTTGGCCAGTGCTGGTTGGTGGGGGCCAGGCACGGCTTTCTGAGGGAAACACAGACAGCAGAATCAAGCCAGCAGTCAGCCTCACACTGCAGCCGGCTGCCTAGGTGACGGAGCAAGTGTTTCTCTCTGAGCCTCGACTTGCCTAGCTATAAAATGGGACAGTGATGCCTCTTTGAGTGTTAGTCCCTTTCCTCTGAGGGGCAGTTCCCTCCAGAGCAGTGGGTGGGCATGCCCTCACGTGGCCGACACAGGACATGCGTAGTGGTCTGCCTTCTGCCACCATCCCTGGAAGCAGTACCTCCCTAAAGGTCTCAGCCCCAACTCTCCTCTCCCAAGCAGCACGGTTCATCAATGCCATGCCTTTCCCCCCTTTTATTTGTTAATAAAAGTGCTTTTCCTAGAATGCGACCCAAAGAGGGGAGCAGGGAGGAACAACATGTGCTTGGCGTCTCTGGTATTAATAGCACCGAGTGTCACATGCTGTGACAGTGATAAAAGTGGGTATGGACGCGGGGCCCCCTCTCTTCTGGGAGGCAGTGCTCCCCCTCGCAAACAGAAAATAAACACAGCCCTGGTGGAGCACAAATGCCAATAACTGTGAAATTTTGATTAAATAATAGATATGTGTTCAGAAGCACTCCTCTATAGTATGTGATTAAGAAAGATAACCAGACATTCTTACAGCCCTAATGATAATAATTACCACAACACATAAAGTGCAGAATATGACACCAGAAAGGCCATTATTAACCTTTCCCGGGGTTATTTTTTGGGGTGTATTTTTGACACCATGGACACCGGCATTCAGAAACGAAATAAAACTAGAGCTGAGGCAATTACCCTCAGCTACTGCCCTGATATATCGTGAGATCAAGGGGGTGCGGGTGAGAGGCGAGAGAGAGAAAGAGACAGTGGCGAGGGCATAAAAAGTCTTTTATACAAAACAGATGCTTGTTTAATATCGAACATCTGGCCAGTCTTATAAAGATTTGTATTAACATTTCTGCAACTGTCAGTAATTCAGAAAACTGACAGAGCTTCCCTGTTTAATTTTTTTGCTATAAATAACAATCTTAGACCCAGGCTTTTTTTTTTTTTTTTTTCTGCTTGCATGCAATTTTTGGTCCCTGACATATGATACCCAATGCTCAGCACTCCTTGTCCTGCCCTGAGGAGGCAGAGGAATCTGCTCTGGAATCTGATTTCTCTGTGCTTCCTCAAGAACTGCCCTGAAGCTGCCCACTCCAGGGATGACTGGCCTCAAACCACTCACTTTCCTTCTCCTGTATCCAAAGTGCATCTGTTAGAATCTGCTGCATAACAAACATCTCCAAATGGAGTGGAATCAAATAGTGACCGTTTCTTTTACTTGGAATTTCATGGGTGGGCTGCTTTGACTGGTGGGCCTTCTGGTCTCAGTTGAACTCACTTGTGCATCTGTTAGGGTTGACTGAAAAAACCCACACAACTTAAAAGGAGAGAATTATGCTTTATCCTGCGAACTTTCTAAGCATTTAAGCCTAGAGCACAACCTCTCAAAAAGCTCTGGGGACTTCTCCAAAGAGGTGAGGGAGGAGCCAAGATATATAGGAGCTTTTTCAACAAAAAACCAGGTAGTCGGGACATCAAAAATGCTAGGGAACCATTGACCAAAACCGCCCACCGTGGCCAGGCATGATAATAACTGCTTGTCAGAGTTGTCTCACAACCGGAGGTCCCGATAAGAAATGTGTGTGCCACTGAAAGCCAATTGGGAGAATTTGGGAGGGGCCAAAAGGCAAGGGGAGACTCCAACCCATAATATGTCCTGTCAGCCTCCCAGAAACCCTCACGCTGGAACCCATCTTGGCTGAGAGATACACGTACCACTGGGAAGGACCCTGATTCAGAGCAAATGTGGGCACAAGCAGGACTGGCCAGAGAGGACCCAGAAAGCTAATCTCATTACCATAAAATGGGAGACTGTGAGCCACGTGGCAGAGCAGTTCTCCTGGGTTCCCTTATGCTGATACTCTCCACGCGGGTGCCCCTTCCCAATAAAGTCTCTTGCTTTGTGTGCACGTGTATCTCCTGGGACAATCCATTTCCAAGCATTAGACAGGAGCTCACTCTCAGGTCCTGGAAGGGTTCTCCCTTCCAGGAACAAAAAGAGTACGTTAATTAAAGAAAATAGCACCTCTCTATGTATGTGTCTGTGTGTTAGCCGCTCAGGCAAGAATACTGAAGTGTGTAGCCATTCCCTTCCCTAGGGGATATTCCTGACCCAGGAATCCAACCCAGGTCTCCTACATCATAGGCAGATTCTTCACCAAGTGAGCCACCAGGGAAGCCCCTTCTATGTTTAGCAAGATGCAATAGTCTGGACTCATTGTAATCACTCATTTGATATGCACCTTAGCTATCTAGAGCCAGTATCCTGTCTTTTTTTTTCTTCATCCTGAATTCCTCAGGGTGCATCATCAGGGCGGCTTCGGTGGCTGAAGGCTGGATTCCAGCAGCACTTTTTGTTTACTGATGTGGTGGGCAACATTGTTTGTCCACAGAAGTCGGCGCCCAGCTTGGCTCAGGGCTGGCAGGTCTGAGCGGGTCTCCGCTGGGAGAGCTAGTCTCTGCTCCCTGTGCTTTCTCATCCTCGGGCAGGCCGGCCTGGGAGCACCCACCCTGCACAGGCAGGAATCCGACAGAGCACGTGGCAATGTGCAGGGTCCCTGAGACCTAGGCTCAGAAACAGTTTCATCATTTCTGCTTAATTCTGTTGATCAAGGCAAGTCATTAAGACCACATACATGGGGTCAAGAAACAGGCTCCACTCAGTAAGGGTGAAAGTCTCAGTAGTTCAGTTGTGTCTACCTCTTTGTGACCCCACAGAATCTAGCCTACCAGGCTCCTTTGTCTATGGAATTCTCCAGGTAGAAATACTGGAGTGGGTAGCCAGTCCCTTTTCCAGCAGATCTTCCAATCCAGGGATTGAAGGGTTGAAAAGTCAGAGAACAAGGATGAGGGCTGGGGAATATGGTGGCCCTTTCTGCAAATAAGATTCCACCTTAGGCATAGCTCCTCAGCTATTATCCTAAGATAACAGCCCAAGATGGAGGGTGTTATCCTCTTTTTAAGGTTTTTTACTTTATCGTTAAGGAACTGAAGGAGGCTGTGATTTGCCCCTGGCTACATAGCTACTAAGAGATGCCACGGATCAAAAGCAAAGAATAAGATGCTGGAGAAAGTGGGCTTCCTGCTGGTCCAGTGGCGAAGACTCTGCTCTCCCAATACAGGGGCCCCAGGTTCCAGCCCCAGTCAGGAAATGAGATCCCACATGCTGCAACCAAAAGTCCACACAAATAAATAAATAAAAGGTGCCAGAGAAGGTAATCACTTGAAAGCCAAGTGGGCAGTAAGAAAAACTCTGGACAATGAACTTCACTACCAGCTGTAGCTGCTGCCAGTGGCTGGGGCAGGAATTCTGGCTGAGGAAGAAGGCAACTTCATATGCGGGCGACTTGAACATCAGAACAGCATCAGAAGATGGATGTACTATTTCACTAATTTTCTTCTTTTGCCATCTCATTCAATAGAGGAGTCAGGCAGCCTACAAAAATATATGTAGATGTTGCAGGACAAAAAACGAGAGACTTCAGGCACTCATCCTTAAAGGATTAAGTTCAGTTCAGTCCAGTTCAGTCGCTCAGTCGCGTCCGACTCTTTGCGACCCCATGAATCGTAGCACACCAGCCTCCTTGTCCTTCACCATCTCCCAGAGTTCACTCAGACTCCACATCACAAGTGAGAAATGGTGGAGTCAGGACACAAATCCCACCAGGCATCTGACTCAAACGCAGGTAAGGAAGAACAAAGGAGAAGATGAGGGACAGAGCGGGGTGGGGGTCAGCCCAGTGTGGGTCTGATGAAACCACTTGGTGGACAAAATGAGAAGGCAGAGGGGACAGAGAGTCTGAAACCAAATACCAACTGCTAGGATCTCTTCGTTGGCTCAGACTCCTCTTCAGAAACCAAATGAAGCTGGAACACTCTGCAGAGTCTGGGCAAGTTTCTGGACTCAGTGTCCAAGTGATCGCCTGCTGAGAAGATCCAGTGAGTCACGGTGCCCTATTTAAGGAGGAGATGAGCAAACAAACAAACAAGAGTTTGGGAGGCTGAGAGTGTCTGCCTGCCTTCCCGGGCGGCATTTCCTGGTGACCGTCACCACAAACAGCCTCCTGCTGGTGTCCGCCAGCTGAAGGTCACATCAGGTGGGTGCCCTGGCATCAGAGGTGCTATAACGGGATGCTGATGTCACAGGGGCAGGAAGTCAGTGATGCAGAACCTTCTGAGTCATCCCCAACCTGGAGACACAGTTAAATCAGAAGCTTTGGGGGGCCTTGGGTCACCAGGGCAGCTTCTCCCCACCCCCAAGCTCACAGGAGAAATTCTGGGCCAGCAAGCAGGAGGGCTTCCTCTAGGGACTTTGTCAACCTGGGCATTGCTGATATTTGGATCCAGATAAGCCTTTGGCAAGACAGGACAGGGGAGGGTCTGTGCGTTTTGTAGGAGGTTTAGCGGCACCCCTGGTCCCCACCTATCAGTTGGGGGAGGAACATCATGCCATCATGATAACCAGAAGTATCTCCAGACATTGCCATTGTCCCTGAGGGCAAAATTGCCCCTCATCTGAGTCAAACATCCAATTAGTCACAAGCCACAGCCCTGATCTCCTGCTTCACAGCAGCCCTGGATGGATCAGGGCAGCGTCTGCCCTGATGTCAGGAGTCTGAGAAGGAAAATAGGAATGCTTTTGAACTCCACTGAAACATCCTGGCCCCAGCAGAGAAGCAGGTGGAAACCTAACGCTTGCCCAGTGTACAATTGGAAAGAACAGCCCTTTTTCTTTTTTGAGTAGACTGATTCCTTTCACTGTGAATCATTGCCAGGGCACAAAAGAAATTGGAAATAGAGAAAATGAATCTGAAGACAGGACTCCACTGTCTGCATTTCCGGGTTGCTTTGAGAACTACTGGGAATGCCTCCCAGTCATGGGGTATAAGGAAGTGAGTTGGAAAAATAACCCTGCGGAAACGGGTTTCCTCATGCCGGGTTCATTGGGCTGTTGGAAAGCACTCTCTGGCCTCCAAGCATATAGACAGATTTTGGGGGTAGGGTATTGCAGGACTTGACACCTCCGGCCTGTTGGGGCTCCTGAGCGCTGCTGTCAATTGGCTATGCCTGCTATTTGCATATCACTGATGCCCTTTAAAGCATATTCTCTACTGGTTTCCTTTTTGCTATCCCGACAACTTGTAAAGCTGCCTACCTCCCCCATTCTTTAGCTGTAGAAATGGAGGACCAAATAGGATGAGCCCTCAGGACATCTGGCTGCTGAGCTGTGGGCCCGGGCCAATTACCCTTTCAGAATGTCAGTTTACCTGTCAATGAAGTGGAGAGGATGATGGCGTGCCACTGCTTCATGGAGTTGTCGGATCACTTGATAAGAGAAGATGCGTGCAGTGCCCTGTGCAAAGAAGACCTCCAGAGCTTGTCTGATCCAGTCATTTATTCAATTCCAGAAAGAGTGAAGTAGATAAGGAAGTAGGCTTCAGAGCCAGCCAGGTTCAGACCCGCTCAGGAAACTTGAGGGACACTTGGTGGTTCTCTGCTTAACAAAGCCAGCCCTTCTAGTGCCTTTTAAACATCCCTTGATTGTCGTGGTTGTTCAGTTACTGAGTCATGTCTGACTCTTTGTGACCCCATGAACTGCAGCACACCAGGCTTCCCTGTCCTTCACTGTCTCCTGGAGTTTGCTCAAATTCATGTTCATTGAGTCGGTGATGCTATCTAACCATCTCATCCTCTATTCAGTCCCTTGATTATACAGATAGATAGATCAATTTAAATTTCCCTCGATTTGGTAGTATTCACTAGGCATACAGCTTACCTTCTCTTGCACAAAATGAGGTTGAAATGGAACTCCCTTGTCAAAGACAGACCCAGAGTCCTGTGCTCTCAGAAAGCCCTGTTGGATCACTTAGACACCAAGTCCCCTGTCTGTGTGTGGGAGGGCTCCATCACATCCCGAGTGTTGTCAGTGTCAGTCACACACGCACACACACACACACACACACTCCATAGCCTCCATGGGTGATGGGTGGGAGAACCATTCTGGGGGCTAGGAGAGATGCCTCTTGTCCAAGGGCACCTTACTGCTACTCGACCACTATCGCACTGAGCTATCACAGTTCTGTGTTGGGAAACTTTCCACTCTTAATCACGACAGTCCTGGTCCACTCCGCGAGGACCAAAAGCCTAGAGAGGGTACTGGCAGGAGCTGTTTTGTCACCTGCTTTTGAAATGCTGCTGCAGCTTATGAGAGAAGAAGGGGTCCCACCAACCCCAGGAGTATACCAGAAAGAGCTCACAACCTAACTAAAGTCCTCAGTTCCCATCTCAGCATCCTGGTTGTGGGATTTCAGGCAATTCATTTGCAAGTCTGCCCTGTAAGGTTGTGTAGGTAGCTTACTGCACAAGGCAGCCGTCAGAGGTTGAAATCTGGTCAGCACTCTGCTTGCCAAGCTCTGCACTCTGGGACAAAGCTTTGTCTGTCCAGAGAAAGGGGCGTTTTCCTAATTTTCACAAAGACATGAGATGGACCTGCAGCAGCCTTGGTCCATTATCTCTTGGAACATCTGTTTCTCTCTTTATGAATTGGGAGAAGATTTAAGAGTCTGTCCTGATCAGAATTATAGAGCCCCTCACCTTCCCATTTGCTATCCTTGCTTTTCCCTTCCACCTTCTTCAAAAAAGAAAGGAAGGAAAGAAAGAAGGAGGGAGAGAAAGGAGGGAGGAAATGAGATGGGAGAGGGAAGAAGGGGAGAGAAAGAAAGAAAGAAAGCTTCCGGTTTATCACTCTGAGCTTCCAGAGGGAAGACGAGAGTGTGGGCACAGCCTGGAGATACTTAGAGGATGAATGTCTGCAGAACTTGGTGGAGGGCTGGAGTGAGGTTGGCGGGTGAGAGCGCAGATCAGGAAGGCCAGTGGGACTCCAAGTGTCAGGTTTGGGCTCCCGGGTGGGTGAGGAGTTGGGGAAGGAGGTGCAGAGCTGGGGAGTGGGCATGGAGCAGAACGCGTTCATCATGGACCAGTGGGTTGGTGGATCTTTCTGCAGAAATGTGCAGCAGGTCAACACCTGCACAGCTTGAAGCTCAAGCAAGGAGCCTGAAGGAGAGGCAGGAACCGAAGAATCTTGGGGCACATCACAGGTGTGCCCCTCAGATCCACGCTCAGGGCTGCATCCACGGTCAAAAAAGGAAGCCATGTGAGAGCAGGCTGGACGGGACCAGGCAGCACTCGGCCTCCAGCGCTTTAGAAGATGTGGTTCCGGGTGGGACTTCCTGGCCCAAACGTGCAGATAAAGGGCTCCCAGGCCTCACGGGAGGCGGACAATGATCACTGAGGCCGAGCTGGGCCAGGCCTGTCTCCCAGGCAGCTCTGGCTGCTGCTGGGGAACAAGATCACAGGGATTTGGGTCACGCTCTGAAAAATGCTTCTGTCTGGGACACCTTCTCTGACCTGGGCCTATTTTTAGAAACTCTTTCTAATGAACAGCATGCAAAACTATGGATCCAGCAGCATCTATTCCCCTGGGGGCTTCCTCTGCAGCACATTTTAAATGGACTCGCTGGTAGGAAGCACCGTAATACTCTCACTAGGGCCATCCGAAACACGCCTGTGCTTTGCTTTCAGTGACCACGAGCTGTTCCTGAGTCATAGTCATGATACGAACGCCCCCTTGAACTTCGAGTGCACGTCACAGTGTGCAGAATGCATTGGCCCCACTGGTTCATCACAACAGCACAGCAAGGTGGGATTATTATCCCATTATACAGAAGAGGAAATGGAGGCTAAGCCAGACAGAGTGACGCACACAAGATCATACATTCACAAAAGTGAAGGGAAAGCTGGACTAAACCCACAGAGACAGAACCATGGTGGCTCCGGGAAGGCAGGCAGTGAGGATCTCCAAGCATCCTTCAAAAGGTCATTTCTGGGATGAACCAGCACCAGCTTTTCTTTCTTTTTTTTTTTTTAGAACTGACTCCTTTAAAAAGACCCTGATGCTGGGAAAGATTGAAGGTGGGAGGAGAAGGGGACGGCAGAGGATGAGGTGGTTGGATAGTATCACTGACTCAATGGACATGAGTTTGAGTAAACTCCGGGAGTTGGTGTTGGATAGGGAGGCCTGGCGTGCTGCAGTCCATGGGGTCACCGAGTCGGACACAGCTGAGTTACTGAACTGAACAGAACTTGCAAGAGAATTTCAGGAGAAAATCTAATGGGTCGAGCCTGGGTCACGTGCTCATTGGCCCTTTGATTGACAGGTCTTCCCAGAATACACACAAAGGAGGAAAGGCACATTAGTAGAAGGAGGAACAGCCCCAGGAAGCAGAAGCATCCAATACTCACTTCACTCTTTAAGCATCACACGTGAGTCAGATTTCTAATAAATGGAACCTCACGTCTTTTCCCTCTGATTTTCATTCTCTTTCCAGCACTATTTTCTCTTCATCTCTAAATGCTTCTATAAGGATTGCCAACTACCATTCTGGCTGCACATGGCTGTATGTGACTTTCGACCCTTGTCCTGCTCTCCTCTGGGACCCAATTTCCTCAGCTCTCCCACGAGGACACTTGCTGTGTCTTCAGATGGTAGGGAGCCAGGAGTTCGGAGACCCAAGTCAGGGACCCAAGTTCAAAAGGATAACAACCAATAGATTGCAGAATTCTTGGCAGTGCTCCTTACCCAAAATGACAACAAGCTCAGCAGCTGATTCCCCAGTATCATCATGGCAACTGGTTGGTTGGGCTAAAGAATATTCTGCCCCCCTCCCCGGCGTTTCTGTTGTAGGTAGGAATTTGCAAAGGCTCCCCATTCTTCAGGCCCTCTGAAGTCCCATTACCTCTGGCTTCCTCCTGCAGGGCATAAGCTCTCTGTTCTTCCTCTCTTTTCACCTGATACATTCCCATCCATCCTTCCAGCGCCAGCGCCATTCTCTTTCCTGAACACTTGGCACAGCTGGAATGAAACTTCCTTCCACTGGGCTCCCTTCCACTTGATGCCTCATTTCAGTCTTCTTCCTGTTGTATTCACACTTTTATCAGACTGTGAGCATCACACAGGCAGGGCACGCATCTTAACTGTGTCTGTATTCTCAGCATCCAGCGTCTCACCCAGCTCGAGGCAGGTGATGAGTGATTGTTGCTGTTCAGTCGCTCAGTCATGTTTGACTCTTTGAGACCCCATGGACTGCAGCCTGATGGGCTTCCCTGTCCTTCACCATCTTCCAGACCTTGCTCATATTCTTGTCCATTGTGTTGGTGATGCCGTTCAACCATCTCATTTTCTGTTGTCCCCTTCTCCTCCTGCCTTCAATCTTTCCCTGCATCAAGGTCTTTCCCAATGAGTCGGGTCTGCCCATCAGACATCTTCAGCATCAGTCTTTCCAGTGAATATTCAGGATTGATTTCCTTTGGGATTGACTGGTTTGATCTTTTTGTAGTCCAAGGGACTCTCAAGAGCCTTCTCCAACACCACAGCTGAAAAGCATCAATTCTTTCACACTCAGCCTTCTTAATGGTCCAATTCTCACATCCATACATAACTACTGGAAAACATAACTACATAGCTTTAACTAGACGGACCTTTGTTGGCGAAGTAATGTCTCAGTTTTTAAATACCCTGTCTAGGTTTGTCATAGCTTTTCTTCCAAGGAGCATTTCTTCCAGGGAGCAAACAACCTTTAACTTCATGGTTGCAGTCACCATCTGCAGTGATTTTGGAGCCCAAGATATTAAAGTCTCTCACTGTTTCCACTGTTTCCCCATCTATTTGCCATGAAATGATGGGACAAGATGCCATGATCTTCATTTTTTGTATACTGAGTTTTAAGCCAGCTCTTTCACTCTCCTCTTTCACTTTCATCAAGAAGCTCTTTAGTTCCTCTCCACTTTCTGCCATAAGGGTGATGTCATCTGCATATCTGAGGTTATTGATATTTCTCCCGGCAATCTTGATTCCAGCTTGTGCTTCATCCAGTCTGGCATTTCGCATGACATCCTCTGCATATAAGTTAAATCAGCAGGGTGACAGTATACAGCCTTGACGTACTCCTTTCCCAGTTTGGGACCAGTCCATTGTTCCATGTCCAGTTCTAACTGTTGCTTCTTGATGTGCATTTCTCAGGAAGCAGGTGAGGTGGGTCTGGTGTTCCCATCTCTTGAGGAATTTCCCACAGTTTGTTGTGATCCACACAGTCAAAGGCTTTGGCATAATCAATAAAGCAGAATTAGATGTCTTTCTAGAACTCTCTTGCTTTTTCTATAATTCAACAGATGTTGGCAACTTGATTTCTGGTTCTTCTGCCTTTTCTAAATCCAGCTTTTACATCTGGAAGTTCATGGTTCATGTACTGTTGAAGCCTAGCTGGGAGTTTTCTGAGCATTACTTTGCTAGCGTGTGAGATGAGTGCAATTGAGTGGTAGTTTGAACATTCTTTGTCATTGCCTTTCTCTGGGACTGGAATGAAAACTGACCTTTTCTGGTCTTGTGGACCAGAAACACTGCTGAGTGAAACAAAACACTGCTGAGTTTTCCAAATTTGCTGGCATACTGAGTGCAGCACTTTCACAGCATCATCTTTTAGGATTTTAAATAGCTCAGCTGGAATTCCATTACCTCCACTAGCTTTGTTTGTAGTGATGCTTCCTAAGGCCCACTTGACTTCGCACTCCAAGATGTCTGGTCTGGCTTTAGGTGAGTGATCATACCATCATGATTATCTGGCTCATGAGGACCTTCTTTGCATAGTTCTTCTGTGTATTCTTGCCACCTCTTCTTAATATCTTCTGCTTCTGTTAGGTCTAAACCGTTTCTGCCCTTAATTGTGCTCATCTTCGCATGAAATGTTCCCTTGGTATCTCTAATTTTCTTGAAGAGATCTCTAGTCTTTCCCATTCTATTGCCTCTATTTCTTTGCATTGTTCACTTAGGAAGACTTTCTTATCTCTCCTTGCTGTTCTTTGGAACTCTGCTTTCAAACTGGTATGTTTCTTTTCTCCTTTGCCTTTCGCTTCTCTTCTTTTCTCAGCTGTGTGTAAGGCCTCCTCAGACAGCCATTTTGCCTTTTTGCATTTCTTTTTCTTGGGGATGGTTTGATCACTGCCTCCTGGACAATGTCATGAACACCTGTCCATTGTCTCCTGTCCACTGTTCTGATAGACAGTCACGGTCTATTAGATCCAATCCCTTGAATCTATTTGTCACTTCCACTAATTATACTTGAATGGGCTTAGTGGTTTTCCTACTTTCTTCAATTTAAGTCTGAATTTGGCAATAAGGAGCTCATGATCTGAGCCACAGTCAGCCCCTGGTCTTGTTTTTGCTGACTGTATAGAGCTTCTCCATCTTCAGCTGCAAAGAATATAATCAGTCTGATTCTGGTATTGACCATCTGGTGATGTCCGCATGTAGACTTGGCTTTTGTGAAAATAAGTGAATGATTGCATGGATGGTGGGATGAAGTGGATGGTATATTTTCCAAAAGTCATGTGGATAGTTGACAAAGGAACTGGCTATAAATCTGTCTTCCCATGGTGGCTCAGAGAGTGAAAAATCTGCCTGCAGTGCAGGGGACCCATGTTCGATCCCTGGGTCAGGAAGATCCCCTGGAGGAGGAAATGGCAACCCACTCCAGTATTTTTGCCTAGGAAATCCCATGGACAGAGTAGCCTGGAGGGCTACAGTCCATAGGGTCGCAAAGAGTAGGACACGACTGAAGCAGCTAAGACTTCCCCTTCTGAAACAAGGCATTCCCAAGTGAATGACTTCATTTCCCCCCAGTCCATAGATACAGAAATGCTACCTTTGCTGATTTCGATTGAGCTCCTCTTCCCCTGGACCCACATCTCCTAGAGCTGGTGCCTACCGGTTCAGCCACACGGCAACCACGCTCTGTGCCGGGCACTGTGCTGAGAGCAGGTGGTCCGTAGCCATACTCTGCACACACACCGCGACAGCTTCCATTCACCCCGCCAGCAGGAGGCACAGCCAACCTTGGAGACAGGAAGCAGGTGAAACAGTGCAGGGAGCTCGGCAGAAGCTCTGTGCGAATGGGAGAGTGTTCTGGCCAGCAATCTTAGGGGGCTCCTGGACATCTTGGGGGACCCACGGGTCTGCAAAGGCAGCAGCTGAAAGGGAGAAGTCAATTTCTGGGAAGATCGGCCCAGAGTGGAACAGAACCGTGGTCTTCTGGATGTCATGACCTGCAGACAGACCCGACAGGAAGAGGCTCTCACCGCAGACTGAAGTGAGTAGCCACCCCAAGCTTCAGGTGTCATCAGACAGCAGTAGGACATTAGTTTTAAAGCATTATTCCTGTAGCAAAGAGGGTCTGAATTAGGGAGGAAATATCCCACAAATGCCCCGCCATTTCACTGAAGAAAGAGGTCTGCTGTAACTCGCTTTCCAGGTAGTGCTAGTGGTAAAGAATCTACCTGCAATGCAGGAGAAGTTACGAGACTCGAGTTCGCTCACAGGGTTGGGAACATCCCCTGGAGGAGAGCATGGCAACCTACTCCAGCATTCTTGCCTGGAGAGTCCCAAGGACAGAGGAACCTGCTGGGCTACAGTCCATAGGGTCGCAAAGAGTCAGACACAGCTGAGGCAACTAGCATACACGCATGTTCATAGTGCAGAGATGATGGGTGCATATACAACGAAAATTTCTTCTCTCTCGTCTCTCTCCAATAGATGTCCAACATATCTAGATATTCACTTCTCTTTGTGTGTGCTTTTATAAAGAGTTGTCTTCCTAACTTCGAGTGAAGATGTGGAGATACACACTCGTATGACTTATGGGCTTAACCCATTCCTTATGTCTGTAGGACAATGGAATTTCTTGTCACAGAAAAACTGTGGCTCTACCACCAACCCATGTAATAACTCCAGATCTCAGTTTCCATGTTTGTAAAACTAGAGAGTTAGAGTATCTAAGTACCTGAGAACCCTAACACATCACAAGATGTTGACACCAATGGGAAAGATAAGTCCTCCCGGGGGTATAGTGCTCCCAAATCAAATCAAAATAGAAACCATCCACCCTGTTATGAGTCTTGTACACAGTTCCCTTTAATAAAATATGCAAATATTTTGCAGTAAATTGATTTCCCACTTTCATTCTCTTATCTCCATATTTATTATTCATGACTCTTCCACTCCTTACTTGAAACATAAGGGGGGAATAAGTCTGGAATGTAGCAGTAACTGCTTTCTTTCAGTTATTATCAAGCCAATGCTATACTCCCAGGAATCCAAGGTACCCACGTCAATATTACTTCCAGTCTCAACCCAAGCTATGGAAAAATAATGGAAGAAGGTCTTCCTTGTTCTAAATCCATGCATCTGAACTTCCTGGCCAATTTTAATAAAAGTATGACTTTGCTGAGAAAAAAAAAATTACTTAAGCCATGACTGTATGGATGTGGTTGTCTCACTTGTTCAAAGTGAAAACATTGTATCTCAGTCAGGAATTTGGTGAAAGAGAAACATCTAGAAAGTTTTATTTCTTGATTAGAGAGGGTTTTTTTTAAGTGTATTTGAAGGATATTCATTGTGTGTCAGACAC
The DNA here is from genome assembly GCA_006408675.1 of Madoqua kirkii. NCBI lineage: Eukaryota > Metazoa > Chordata > Mammalia > Artiodactyla > Bovidae > Madoqua > Madoqua kirkii. Next base: position 9,767 of record SJYC01133740.1, on the reverse strand, counting down.
AAAGCCTAAAGGGTCCAGCTCCAGAACAATATCCCATTGAGAACCGTGAAGTCCAAACAAGAACACATCCCTAGAAACTCTTGAGAAAACCAATTACCCTTCCTCTCCTTTCCTCTGTGATTCTAGGAGCTTCCCCCTCCCCCACCCCAGCCAGCATACATCTCAGCCACCTTGCTGTGGGCCTTTCCCCGACCCCAGTGCCCTGCCTTCACCGGCTCTCAGCCCCGACAACTCCCAGGGGTGGACACTGACCACCAACTAACGATGCTGTGGGCTCCAGCCCTGGTAAGGTCTTTCTGGTCCTATGCCCCCACTGCAGTTGAGTTCCAGGGACTCCAGGGATGATGGGGGAAATGGCCACGAGGTGGCAGTAGCGTGCAGACTGCTTTATTTGGGTGTAGTCCAACCAGTCCATTCTGAAGGAGATCAGCCCTGGGATTTCTTTGGAAGGAATGATGCTAAAGCTGAAACTCCAGTACTTTGGCCACCTCATGTGTAGAGTTGACTCATTGGAAAAGACTCTGATGCTGGGAGGGATTGGGGGCAGGAGGAGAAGGGGACGATGGAGGATGAGATGGCTGGATGGCATCACGGACTCCATGGACGTGAGTCTGAGTGAACTCCGGGAGATGGTGATGGACAAGGAGGCCTGGCATGCTGTGATTCATGGGGTCGCAAGTAGTCGGACATGACTGAGCAACTGAACTGAACTGAACTGAGGCAATTTACGGAGAAGGCAATGGCACCCCACACAAAGGCCTGGGACTCTGGGGGTGCAACTCATTTGGGACTGACTGTCTCAATCACAACCCCAAAGCTGCAGCTACAAGGGAGTTTTTTTTTTGTTTTTTTTTTTTGTGTTTTTAATACGGTGTCTACTTGCTCATCTATTGGAAGAAACCATTTCTAGTCCAGTCTCCAGTACTCTTGCCTGGAAAATCTTGTGGATGGAGGAGCCTGGTAGGCTGCAGTCCATGGGGTCGGTAAGAGTCAGACATGACTGAGCGACTTCACTTTGACAGGTTGACAGGTGAGAAGTCCCCTATAGTGTGACCCTGTCCAGAGGCCACAGAGGAAAGAGAGGAATGCAAAGGAAGTCCTGGGAACAGAGGGATGGAGAGGACACTTATGTGCATCATTGTCTTGGGAGTTCAAGCGAAGCATGGGCTTGAGGTCTTTATAGCCATTAGCTTTTGCTTAGTCGCTAGGTTTTTCATGTCCAACTCTTTTGCGACCCTGTGGACAACAGAAATATTCCAGAAGGGCAGCCTCAATTGCGCAAGGCTACCTTGTCTCTACTTGTATCATGTTCGTTGATGTTTTACTGATGACAGCAAGTCCTACGGCCCAGACTGGAGTCTGTTGGGGAGGAGACCACACAAAGGCCTGGGACTCTGGGGGGCAACTCATGTGGGACTGACTGTCTCAATCACAACCCCAAAGCTGCAGCTACAAGGGAGTTTTTTGTTTTGTTTTTTTTTTAATACGGTGTCTACTTTCTGGTCTATTGGAAGAAACCATTTCTAGTCCAGTCTCCAATCAGGAAGTTGCTTTTTCTGATACACAGAGTTTCTCCCCAAGCAAGCCCGATAAGAAGAACTTTGGTACAGATAGTTTACTACTTGGGAAGTGATCTGAGATGCCCAAGAAGGGAGTAGGGAAGGGGGAGCCCAGGGCTAGTGGTGGCTGGTAGAGGCTGAATCCCCCAGCTCCACACTTTCTCCTGAGCAGGGTGGAGAGGGCAGACCTCCTCCAGCACTACCAGTAAGAGAGAATTAGCTGAGACAAAACTTTGAAGATCCCCATGTATGGAGACACAGATATGTTTTACAAATAGAAATAAGGGTCTAACTCCAAAAGATGGCTCCCCTTCCTTATATTTTCACTGTGGAATGAAAATTGCTTGGGATCCAGAAAGGACTCACCTACTTCTTGGCAAGAATGAAGGTTATTATCAAAATTCCATGGAGTAGCTGTTTTGGGTAATTATGCTTAAGTTAGCTGTATAGTTGATGATATGTACTCTATTGCATTGATTCTGAAAGCACATTTTTCACATCTCACATTTCTGAAATTGGGGCATATTAATATCTCACAATTATAAATGGTAGAATTTTTTTTTTCTTCCATGTTAGTCACTCAGTCATTTCCAACTCTTTGGTACCCCCATGGACCCTGCCAGGTTCCTGTCTGTCTATGGAATTCTCCAGGCAATAGTACTGGAGAGGGCTGCCATTCTCTTCTCCAGGGCATCTTTCTGACCCAGGGATCAAACCCTGGTCTTGCAGATTGCACACAGATTCTTTGCCATCTAAGCCACCAAGGAAGCACTGCCTTTGTCTCTCGTGATGATACATAAAATAACAGTGTGCCTTGCATTTAATAACGTCTTGGACGTGGTGAACTGCGGGAGTTCTCATTTCAGAGCATGGCTTCGACCAAGTTGGAATAGTCCTTTCACTGAGTGAAGCTCCAAATGAAAGAACTTCGCTGAACCACAGTGACAGAGAGATGGCTAGACCCCCTACCTTTTCCAGTCAAGAGTCTGAGGTCCAAGAAGAAAACAGAGTGGGTCTGTAGCCTTCCTGACAAAAACACTGGTTTCGACACCTATTTCTGCTTGGGTAATAGGGGCTATATCGTATCATTCACGACTGAAGTGACTTAGCAGCAGCAGCAAGAGTTTTGACTTTTGAAAGCACTTTCACAGCTGCCAGAAAGAGGAAAAGCTAAGAAATCTACAAAGAATGCAGAAACGATGACAGGACTCTGAACAGGGGAACTAGATAAAGATTTGGTTGAGAAGCGCACAACAGGAGGCTCAAAACAATTCAGATTAAACAAGTCAGAGATTCATTTCTCTCCTGTGACATAAGACAGGAAGGAGGCAACTCGACTGGTATGGCAGTGCCATGGTTATCAGGGACCCAGACTCCTTCTAGTTTTCCTGCTTTACCTCCAAGCACATTGTGTCCATCCTCAGGGCTACCTCACAGCCCAAGACGGCTGCTGCACTTCAACCATCTCATCTACAATGCAGCCTGGAGGAGAGAAGCAAGGCAGAAGGGCAAACAGAACTCCCATGCCCCTTCCTTTTAAGAATGCTCCCAGAAGCTCTGCCTAGCAACTTCTGCAAGTATCATATCATTGGCTGGACCCTAGTCACATGACCATCTCTAGCTGCAAGAGAGGCAGAGAGGTGTGGCTTTCAGGATGCAGAGGTCACATTTGTTAAGGAAGAAGCAGGGAGCCAGGTGCAGGATAGGCAGCCGGTAATCCCAGCTGCAAGAAGATTCCAAAGGCTACATGAGGAACTGGGATCAGGAGTCATATCCTCACAGAAGATGCCAGAAAGCTGCAGAAGGAAACGGTGTAGGATCCCTCATCGTGCCCGTCAAGAGCTGTGTTTAGGAGAACTGGAAGAGGAGGCCCAGAGGGCAGGACTCCAGCCCTGACTGTGACACAGACTCACCCACGGGAGCCACACAAGCTGCCCAGCGCCTGTTGTGGACAGATCAGTCTTTCCACGGCTGTGGAGGGAGAGACCATCATCCTCGCGGGAAAGTGCAAGGCTGTCGGAACAGCCTCTCTGCGTTCATTCTCGTCGGACACCAGGCCCATCGCCCCATGGGCACACTCTGGACTAGCCGGGACCAGCAGGCCTGGTTATTAATGAACTTTCCCGGCAGGAGGTCCAGAGTGGGCCTTTGTCATGATCACTAGTGGTTTCTGCATCCCCCACCGCCTCTGCAGGAATCCAGGCCAGAGCGAAACGTGCTTAAAAGAGGAAAATTACCCAGAAAGCGTCTCCAGAAGAAAACTCAGCTCTGAAAAAGTTTGTCCATGCTGCAAAGCATTATCTTTAAGTCCTCCAGCTAAGCTAAAAGCCTATCCCATCCCTCCCTGGGATTTCTAGTGAATTAATAATGCCACTGATGAATATTCAAAAGTAGGCAGCTATTGTGCCTTGAAGCACATAATTAATTATTCATTACACATTTTTATTCACTGAATTAAAAAACACAGGGTGCTCTGGGAAATGAAGTGTACTTCACTGCAGGGGCATGAAATTCCACACTGCCCCTTTAAGGACTATTATTCTCTATTTGTGGTTACCAAGCAACATAAATGCTGGGCAATTAGATCATGGGTTGTCCCTGAAGACTGATGGGATAATAAGCAGTAGTTAAGTATTAAGTTGACCCAGTGAAGGTCCCATATGAATAAACCTGGGTAGCACCACAGCTGGTGTCTTTTAAATGAAACTTTTACATTAATACCGTACAAAAGGTGATTCTGTTCCAGGAACAGGCATCGGGCAGAACTCCCTCGTCTGCAGACCCGCACAGGTTCTGTACATGCCTCTGACATCATCGCATGTGCCTGTACGGTGAGTGTGGCGTCCGCTTCCAAACTGCAACAGCTCACCTCCAGGGGGCAGCTGGGCTGAGCCATCAGGATTCAACCTCAGCCTCCCAAAGAAAGAAAAAGGAACAGCTAGGGGACTTCCAAGCAGGAAAGCTGAGTTTCTTGACTAGACTGAACTTGGAGCAAAGGCCACCTGACAAAAAGGCCCAGTGAAAGAGTGAGAGAGCTGCCCCCTTGCTCAGAGCTACTCACTCCTTCCTGGATTCCAGCCCCGGGTGGACCTCCCTGCTCCAGACTCCAGGGCCAAGTCCTGACTGGTCCAGGACTGAAACTCTGTATCTATGCACTGTCTCTCTCCTAGACACCATGTCCCCTAGGGATCAGATTCAGGTCCGGGTATGCCCATTGCTTCAAAGGCTGTCAACAACTGATTATTAAATAAGTATTAAGGACTTGGGACATCTTCTTTACTACTCATACCGTTTGGTTATAAGCTTGGACTAATGGTCACAGTTAGGTGTTACTGACACTCTTCTTGAATGTTCCTGAGTGCTGCCGGCAGGGGCGTCATGTATGGTTGCACAGGATGTGCACTGCACAAAGGCACAGGGCCAGCACGGTGATGGAGGCTGAAATCTGGCCTGTGGCCCAGTTGCCAGATTGCCCTTTTTCAGAGAATCTACTTCTTCTAATTCTCACAAAAGCACTGAATGGGCTGACAGTAGCCCTGGCTATAGGCAGAAAGTGGGTAGCAGGAGGGGAGGGCTGGCTCTGAGGAAGTATAGCCTGTGGTCCTTAAAAGGAAGATGCAACAACCTATCTGGGCAGGCAGAGGCCAGAGCCCAGAAGGTGACAGGGATCACCAGCGAGGTGCCATCAGTCAGAGCTTACTTTCTGTCCTTGCTCCCAAGTGTGGCTCTAGACGACTTGAGGATAAGACAGAGGCCCACAGGGCATCCTCGCTACCGACTCAGGGACACAGAGAGGAAGCAAGGGGTGTGAGCACTGAGAACTAGCAAGACAGAAACCCAAACATTTTTATTCATGTGCATCTCAAAATAACTTTATGGGGTGTGTGTTTATCCCAGTTTGCAGATGGGAAGACTGGGGCTTTAAGAATTTTTTTAAGACTTATAAATTGCTTTATTTTGGGCCGCACTGGGCCTTTGTCGCTTCGCCCCGGCTTTCTCCAGTAGTAGAGAGCGGGGGCTGCTCTTCACGGGGATCCCAGACTCGAGGCATGTGCAAGGGCTCAGCAGTTGTTTGTGGCACATGGGCTTGGCTGCCCCACGGCACATGGGATCCTCCCCGAGCAAGGATCAAACTCAAGTTCCCGGCGTTGGCAGGCAGATTCTTAACCACTAGACCACCAGGGAAGGCCCGAAGCTTAAAGAATTTTGTGCCCTTGTCACAGAACCAGACTCCAATAGACTCCAATAGACTCACTGCACATAGACTCCAGAGCCCATGCTCTTAACCAGGGCTGATAGGCAGACTAGCTAAGCAGTAGGATAGCAGAGTAGATACCAGCCTTAGGGTCAGAGCTGGGTCCTGGGGGGCCCCCGCCAGCCACAATTAACCCCTCTGCTGCTGGATTACCAGGTGCTCTGGGCTATGGAGCCAGGAGGAGCAGGGAGAGGAGAAGGGTGTCTGCAGAGATCAGGCAGCAGCTGTTTGCCACTGGAATGCAAACATTTCAGTGTTCTAACAACACGTGCAACCATACAGGTGCCTTACCTGCCAAGGATCAGTCTGCTCTGAACCAGTGCATCTTACCACCCCAAAGCTTCCTGAGTCTGAAAAGAGACATAAGGGGTTAGCCTGAAGCTGAGTCCTGAGCCAGGGTTAGAATCTGTGCTCAGCAAGTGAAGACGAGGTACCAGGAGACCCAAGGCTGGGGCACTTTCCAGGAGCCAGATTTTCAAGCCAGGCTGCGGCCTTCCTGCTCAAGCAGAGACCTGAGACTCACTGTTGAAGAACAGAAAGCAAGGTGACAGGGGAGATTCTAAATCTTGCCTCGACAGAGCCACTGATCAAACCCCCATGAACACACGGCCCATCTCCCCGCCGGTAAAACAAAGGCTTCAGGCTGGAGAACCTTTTTTAGGAGCATTCCAACAATAGCGTTTCCTTATTCCCTGTTCCTAACAAACACACACACGGCGGAAGGAAAAATACAAACATCTGCACTTTTTGCCACTGAGGGTTTGTGTTGTTATTTTTCAAGCTCAGAATGCCCTATGATCCCCATGGTGACAGGAGATGATGGTTTTATTGTAGTTGTAGATCATTAATTTTGTAGACAAAAATGTGAAAACACAGCTTATCTCTGTCTGCAGACACTTCACTATGCCAGAGCATGAAACAGTTCTCAGTGGAAGATAAAGAACTGCTGTCTAGAGTTTGGTGACATGAAGCAGGGAAGACAGTTCCCCTCAAAGCTAAGCGGGCTCCGCCTTGGATGAGAGAGAGGCTGCTGCGGTCTCGGGGTACAGCCTGAAGGTTTTGGAGAGAGGAGCAGAGGGGGAAGCTGGGCACAGCCAGAGGACAGCCCACAGCGCTGGGCTCTCACTACTACCCACCCCTGCTGCCTGCTTCTGTGCAGACTCTCAGCGCACCTGCTCACACACTGGTCATCACCAACGCTTTCTTCTATGATGTGCTTTACTTGAGAGCAAGAACCTTATCTTAGCTGTTTTGTTCTCTGAGCAATTAGCACAGTGCCTGAGATGGAATGAAGACCTAATAAAGGTTTCATAAATAAAAGAATGACTGAATGGATGGACCGAAGGAGGGATGGATGGATGGGGATTCTCATTCATTCATCCATTCTCAGGGTCCTCTCTCTCCATTCTCAAAGGGGCAGAATTTGCAAATTTAGGAGCACACTAGGTTTGGTCTTGCAAATGTCCTCCAGTTGGTCCCATGACTGCATCTCTAACTCTGAGCCCTTAAAAGTCAGTGCTAGCAAGACATTCTGGGACAGCATTGGCAAGAACCAATGATAAAGCTGGACAAAACTGCCCCCAAAACCCATTTCAGAGATCTAGAAATCAACCAAAGCAACACACCAAAGTGAGAAGCAGTTGAACATGAAAACTACTGCCCTTCAGATAAGAACAATGCATGTTACTAAACAACAGCCAAACAGCCGTAACAACGGCCCTTGGAGGAAAAGAGATCAGAATCCAGAGTTGCTACACTATATAATCTTAAATTATTCGGTTTTCAAAAGAAGTTATAAACTCTGCAAAGAAACAGGAAAGTGTGAGTGAGACATGTTAACTAAGGAAAGAAGGGGGGAAAGCAGTCAGTGGAAATTTTGCCTAAGGGAGCCCCAGTGTTGGAATTAGCAGACAAAAAAACACATCAGAGCAGTTATGATAAACATGTTCAAAAAAGTAAAGGAAGCCATCTTTCAAAAATTAAAACAAAATATAAGGAACTTCTCTAGTGGCCCAGTGGCTAAAACTTCACACTTCCATTGCAGGGGGGCCGGGTTCAATCCTTGATCAGGGAACTAGATCCCACACATAGCTAAGAGTTTGAGTGATGCAGCTGAGACCTGGCACAGCCAAATAGATAAATAATAAAAGTGAAAAAAGAAAATACAAAAGTTAAAAGAAAATATAACAATGACTCAACAAATAGAGAATATCGGCAAAGATAGAAATTATTTTTAAAAGAAACAAGTGAAAACTATGGACTCAAAAGGTACAACTAACTGAAGAAAGATTCATAAGAGGAACTGAATACCAGACGTGACATGGGGATAAGAAAGGATCAACAAATTTGAAGACAGATCAATAGAATTTTCTAATCTGGAAAAAAAAGAGAGGGGAAAGAATGGATAATAATGACAGCACCTTGAGACATGCTCGGTTCAGTCGCCCAGTCATGTCCAGCTATTTGCAATCCAAGGACTGCAGCACACCAGGCTTCCCTGTCCATCACCAAGTCCCGGAGTTTTCTCAAACTCATGTTCATTGAGTCAGTGATGCCATCCAACCATTTCATCTTTTGTTGCCCCCTTCTCCTTCTGCCTTCAATCTTTTCCAGCATCAGAGTCTTTTCTAATCAGTCAGTTCTTCCCATCAGGTGGCCAAAGTATTGGAGTTTCAGCTTTAACATCAGTCCTTCCAATGAATATTCAGGACTGATCTTCTTAGGATGGACTGGATTGACCTCTTTGCAGTCCAAGGGACTCTCAAGAGTCTTCTCCAACACCACAGTTCAAAATCATCAATTCTTCAGTGCTCAGCTTTCTTTCATGGTCCAGCTCTCATATCCATACACGACTACTGGAAAAACCATAACTTTGACTAGGCGGACCTTTGTTGTCAAAGTAATGTCTCAGCTTTTTAATGTGCTGTCTGGGCTTGTCATGGCTTCCCTGGGGGCTCAGAGCATAAAGAATCTGCCTGCGGTGCAGGGGACCCAGTGTCTATCCCTGGGTTGGGAAGATCCCCTGGAGAAGGAAACGGCAATCCACTCTAGTATTCTTGCCTAGAAAGTCCCATGGATGGAGGAGCCTGGCAGGCACAGTCCATGTGGTGGCAAAGAGTTGAACATGACTGAGCGACTTCACTAGGTTGGTCATAGCTTTTCTTCCAAGGAGTAAGCGTCTTTTAATTTCATGGCTGCAGTCACCATCTGCAGTGATTTTGGAGCCCAAGAAAATAAAGTCTCTCACTGTTTCCACTGTTTGCCCATCTATTTGCCATGAAGTCATGGAACCGGAGGCCATTATCTTCATTTTTTGAATGTTGAGTTTTAAGTTGGTTTTTTCACTTTCCTCTTTCACTTTCATCAAGAGGCTCTTGAGTTCCTCTTCACTTTCTGCCATTAGGGTGGTGTCATCTGCCTATCTGAGGTTATTGATATTTCTCTCTGCAATCATGATTCCAACTGTGCTTCATCCAGTCCAGCATTTAGCACAGTGTGCTCTGCACATAAGTTAAATAAGCAGGGTGACAATATACAGCCTTGACGTACTCCTTTCACAACTTGGAACCAGTCCATTGTTCCATGTCCAGTTCTAACTGCTGCTTCTTGACCTGCATATAAATTTCTCAGGAGGCAGATAAAGTGGTCTGGTATTCCCATCTCTTGAAGAATTATCCACAGTTTGTTGTGATCCACAAAGTCAAAGGCTTTGGTGTAGTCAATAAAGCAAAAGTAGGTGTCTTTCTGGAACTGTCTTGCTTTTTCCATGATCCAGTGGATGTTGGCAATTTGATCTCTGGGTCCTCTCCCTTTTCTAAATCTAGCTTGAACATCTGGAAGTTCTCAGTTCACATACTGTTGAAGCCTCACTTGGAGAATTTTGAGCATTACTTTGCTAGCATGTGAGATAAGTGCAATTGAGTGGTAGTTGAACATTCTTTGACATTGTCCTT